>CM056490.1:58894796-59076307 GCA_029783415.1 Anisodus acutangulus
AAACTATTCCGTCAAAAAAAAAATTATTCCATAATTTGTCCATATAATTCTTTAACAATGGCCATTTAAATTAAATAAAACTTGAGTTAATAGTCAAAAACACACCTGAATTATGCTTTTTCGTGACTTTCAGTCTTCCACACCACAACTATCCCTTGTTTTCTTTTCCTACTTGAACCTCACCACTATATATGTATTAAAACACATCTCGAAGCTGACGATTATGAGTTGTTCCCTTTTTCTACATGAACAATTGTGATAGTTTAGGTTGTGTGTTTTAATACATATATGGTGATAGTTCAGGTAGAAAATGAAACAGTTGATAGTTAGGGTGTGAAACTTGCGAAAGAATAATAATTCAGGTATATTTTTTACCATTATCTCTAAAATTTGTGCAAGCAATTGAAGTTTGATAGTATAAATAATCAATTTAATGTTAATCTACGGTTCAAAATAAAACTTCTGACGGTTTATTACTCAATTGTGAGATTCTAATAAATATTACCCGTGATATACACGGTATATACACTGCCTTGTGTATACCGTGTATATCACGGATTGACAAGCTAAATCGTGTATACCCATAAACCGAGTATACCCATAATTGTAATATGTTAGTTGTAATTAATTAAGCATTGTATACTTACCATAATTATAGTATTATTGTACAATAGAATAGGATTTTGGAAATAGAATAGGGTTTTGCATATTATGAAAAGTGTAAATTGTATATATACTCATTCATTAATGAAAATAATCAAGAGGTTATTTCTTTCATGGTATCAGAAGTCTAGGTCTCACAAAACCCTTACCTTGCTTTCGCTTCTCTGGGCTCCAATCCCGAGACCCTTCTCGGATTCCGGCCAAATATTATTCCTCCTCCCTTCCCAAATTTTCTTCCTAATCCCTCATTGTTCTTCCGTTATGTCTACGTCGAATAACATGTTTTATCCTGCCCTTATTGTTTCCAATATCAAGAACCGCATCCCTATTGTTCTTGAGATGAAAAACGTCTTATATGCAACATGGGCGGAATTGTTCAAAATTCACACAATCCCTCATCAAGTCCTCCATCACATAATTCCTCCTCATATCCCTCCTCCCGCAGAGGATACTCAGTTATGGATTACTCTTGATGCTACCATCCTTCAGTGGATTTACTCCACTATTTCTACCGACCTTTTACAGACGATCATTGAACCAGACACTACGGCTATGGCTATCTGGAATAGATTGCGTGATATATTTCAGGATAACCAATACTCTCGTACAGTCACCCTTGAGCAGGAATTTTCCCAAGTCGGTATGGAAGATTTCCCGAATGTTTCGGCTTATTGTAAACGACTCAAGGAATTAGCAGACCAACTCCGTAATGTCGGAGCTCCTGTTACCAATAATCGTTTTGTTTTACAAATGGTTGCAGGCCTATCTGAGGCCTATAATGGCGTTGGGACTCTCCTCCGTCAAAGTAATCCACTTCCACCTTTTTATCAAGCTCGTTCAATGCTCACGTTAGAAGAAGCCAGCTTGGCAAAAAAGGCGGCTACCGGCGCTAGTCCTGTGGTGATGATGACGTCCTCCAATAGTTCTCAAGGTTTTGTTTATAATTCGGGCCAAAACCGTACTCACAGCGGAGGCAAGAAGAATCGGAAAAATAATGGCAAAAATCGTGGTGGCAATCGTGGTAGTACCGGCGGTGGTGGAGGTGGCAAAAACAGTGGCGGTGGGCCTCGATACGGTGGGGATGGGTCGCAGCCCAATCGTTGTTCCCGACCATGGCCCCCTGGCGATGGGCTGGGCTGGGCGATGGCCCAATGATTATTTTCCTACTTCAGCATACCAAGGGCAGTGGGCTTCTTAGCCGCCCTTCAGGCCCAATGTTTCACATCCTAGTGGATTTCGGCACACTGTTGGGCTGTGAAGGCCTACTTGGGTCTCGGGGCAGGCTTTCCATGCTACGGGCCCGCATTCGATCCCGACTCCCACAGATATTGAGGCCGCCATGCATACACTTGGGTTAAATCCTCCAGACGCGAATTGATACATGGACACCGGCGCCATTTCTCGCATAACGTCTGACCAAGATACTCTCTCGTCTTATTCCAATTTGAGCACAAATCGTGGCATAATTGTTGGTAATGTCAACTCAATTCCAATTCGCGGTTACGGTCATACAACTTTGTCTCCCCCACATCCACCTCTTGTTTTGAAAAACGCCCTTCATGCCCCTAACTTAATTAAAAATTTGGTGTTTGTCCGTAAATTCACCACTGATAATTGGGTTTCTGTTAATTTTGATCCTTTTGAATTTTCTGTGAAGGATTTCAAGACAGGGATACCTCTTATGAGATGTAATAGAAGGGGAGATCTTTATCCTATCACACCCGCATCCAGTCTCTCGAGTCAAGCCTTGCCATCTACTTTTGTTGCTCTAGCTCCTTCCTTATGGCATGCACGTTTGGGTCACCCTGGGCCGTCCATTGATTCTTCTTTGCATAAAAACAATTTTATTTCTTGTAAGGGTACGCATAGTACTCCAATTTGTCATTCATGTCCTTTAGGAAAACATGTTAGATTGCCATTTGTAGCTTCTACTGCTCGTACTTTAATGTCATTTGATATTATTCATAGCGATTTATGGACCTCTCCTGTTTTAAATTTTGTGGGCCATTGTTATTATGTTTTATTTTTGGATGATTATTCTAATTTTTTATGGACTTTTCCTTTAGCGAAAAAAATCTCAAGTTTTTTCACATTCTTACAATTTAGAACATTCATCCGTACCCAATTCAAACGGGAAATAAAAAATATTAAATGTGATAATGGCAAAGAATGGCATAGTTTTTCGTTTCTCTTGTCCTCATACGTCCTCACAAAATGGGAAGGCCGAACGAAAAAATTGTACCATTAATAATATTGTCCAAACTTTATTGGTCCATGCTTCCGTACCCCTTTCCTTTTGGCATCATGCTCTACAAATGGCTACTTATATTCTTAACATACTTCCTATCAAAGCATTGGCATATTCATCCCCTCTTAAATTTCTCTATAATAAGATTCATTCGTATTCACATCTTAGGGTCTTTGGGTGTTTATGTTATCCACTATTTCCGTAAACTACAATTAACAAACTTCAAGCCCGTTCTACCCCTTGTGTGTTTTTGGGTTATCCATCGAATCATCGTGGTTACAAATGTTTTGATTTATCGTCCAATAAAGTCATAATTAGTGGTCATGTTATTTTTTATGAAACTCAATTTCCATTTGCTAAAGTGAGTAGTCCCAGGCCTAGTTCGTGTAATTTTTTAGAGGACAAGGTCTCCCTGTTTACTATCCACCATCGGACCCACTGCCCGTTGGATCCATTGTTTCTGCCCCAGTTTCGGCTATTGGGCCGATTGCCCAGCACAATACCGAAACTACTTCTGCTTCACGATCTGCTTCTGACCCAGCTATTGTTCCCAGTTTTGGGAGTCGTCACTGTTCTAGATTTCACCCCGGATCCACCCGTTTCCACCTCGAGTCAAGGGCATGTTACTCGTAGTCAAAGGGGTATTTTTAAACTGAAGAGATATTTTAATCTTAAGTCTAATGTTCTTAAATCCCCGTAACCCAGTGTCTGCATTAAATGACCCGAATTGGAAATTGGGTATGAACGACAAATATAATGCTCTTATTGAAAATAAGACGTGGGAGTTGGTTCCCCGTCCTTCTGGTGTTAATATTATTCGATTTATGTCGATTTTTACTCATAAGGATAATTCTGACGGATCTTTTGCGAGGCATAAGACTCGTCTTGTAGGCGATGGTAAAACTCAGCAGGTTGGCGTGGATTGTGGTGAGACATTTAGTCTAGTGGTCAAACCGGCTACCCTTCGCACTATTCTCAGTCTGGCTCTTTCTAAGGCATTGTCATTCATCAGTTAGATGTGAAGAACTTCCTTTTGATACTAATTCAAATTGCCTTGTTGTGTCAGAAGAAGGATAGCTATACTGATTCGGTATACTCTCAAGACGCCCTCGGTACAATATTCAGTCGCCCTCTACATCGTTATTTTTTCCATAGATTCTAATTTCATTCCACGCAAGTCATTTCCTATGTTCATGTGTAATAGCAAACGACATGTTGATCACATTACACAAAGGAATAGGTTTGAATGTTGATATATACCGTCTTTCAGCTGACCTTTCCAAACCATGCTTCGCAATCAAGCTAGAAAAAGACTAATCAAGTGTTGTCCTACAAAAAAGAAAATGATTCTGAACTCTATTCATTATCAAACCAAGAAGATAATTTTAAATTTTCTTACATGGTGATCTTAAGGAGACCGTTTACATCCATCAGCCCTTAGCCCTTGGGTTTTCGAGACCCCAAATATCCTAATCATGTATGTTTATTGAAAAAGTCCTTGTATGGGCTTAAGCAGGCCCCACGAACTTGGTATAAGAGATTTGCAGACTTTGTTTCGTCGATTGGGTTTTCTCTCAGTAGGTCTGATAATTCATTATTCATATATCGTCGTGGCACTTCCCTGGCTTATATTCTATTATATGTGGATGATATTATCTTGATTGTCTCGTCTGATGTTTTGCGCAAGTCTATCATGACACTGCTTAGTTCTGAGTTTGCTATGAAAGACTTGAGGCCCTTGAGTTACTTCTTGGGGATTGCTGTCACTCGTCATGCAGGTGGGTTATTCTTATCACAATGGAAGTATGCCGCTGAGATAATTGAGAGGGCTGGTATGTCCTCGTGTAAGTCTACTTCCACTCCTGTTGATACTAAACTCAAGCTGAGTGTTGCGGCTGGCTCACCTTACGAGGATCCTACCCACTATCGCAGTCTTGCCGGAGCTCTTCAGTAACTTACTTTCACGAGACCGGATATTACATATGTCATACAGCATGTATGTTTGTTTATGCATGATCCTAGGATTGAGCACATGAATGCGCTCAAACACATTATCCGCTACATCCAGGGAACACTTGACTATGGCTTGCATCTTTATCTGTCATCGGCTTCTACACTTGTCTCGTATACGGATGCTAATTGGGGTGGTTGTCCAGATACCAGACACTCCACGTCTGGCTATTGTATGTTTCTTGGAAATAACTTGGTCTCATGGTCTGCGAAGCGACAGTCTACGTTGTCACGCTCTAGTGCGGAGGCCGAGTATCGTGGGATTGCCAATGCGGTCTCTGAATCATTTTGGTTACGTAATCTTCTCTTAGAACTTCATTGTCTCATTCAGAAAGCTACCTTGGGTTATTGTGATAATATTAGTGTCATTTATCTTTTTGGTAATCCGGTTCAACACCAGTGCACTAAACACATCGAGATGGATATCCACTTTGTTCGAGAAAAGGTAGCTCAGGGACAAGTACGCGTCTATCATGTCCCTTTCAGATATCAAATTGCAGACATCTTTACTAAAGGTCTTCTCTCGGTTCTCTTTGAAGATTTTAGGGACCGTCTCAGCGTACGAAGACCACTCGCTATGACTGTGGAGGTGTGATAAATATATCTGTGATATACACGGTATATACACTGCCTTGTGTATACCATGTATATCACGGATTGACAAGCTACACCGTGTATACCCATAAACTGAGTACCCATAATTGTAATTTGTTAGTTGTAATTAATTAAGCATTGTACATTTACCATAATTATAGTATTCTTGTACAAATAGAATAGGGTTTTGGGAATAGAATAGGAATAGGATTTTTCATATTATGAAAAGTGTAAATTGTATATATACTCATTCATTAATGAAAATAATCAAGGGATTATTTCTTTCAGATTCATTGTTTTCCAACATGATGCATCAATGATCCAAAGCTACACTGAAGCAAATTCGAGAATCGTCAGTATCACCTCTAACACCGACGACTGAATACACAATTGTGAATTTCGTGGTTTCTACTAATACTCCCTCCGTCCAAGTTTACTTATCCACTATACCTCTTAAACTAGACTTACTTTGACCTCCAGAAATTAATGAATAGTTTATCATTTTATACCTATTTTACTCTTATTATTAAGTACTAATCCCTTTGTCCCATTTCGAAAGTCAATCTTCTTTCTTTTGATCGTCAATTCGGACATATAATTTTTTTAAGTTTTCAGCAAAATAATTTGTATATTTAAAAACTACATAAATAAGTACTCTATGTCACAATAGTTAACAATTTAAAATATTTAAAGGGCATACAAATACATCTCGGTCAAAATTTCTTGTTTGACTCTCAAAATTCGAACTGTATCACATAAATTAAGACAGAGAGAGTACTTATTTCCAATTTATTTCCCAACATATAATAAATAGGGGGTAATATAGTAAAATTACCATGTTATTTATTACTACCTCCGTCCCAAATTATTTGTTGTGATTACTAAAAATAGTTATCTCAAATTATTTGTTAAATTAGAAGTTCAATGCAGAATTAATTGTTTTTTCTCCATTTTATCCTTAGTAGAATTTTGTCATCAATAAGTGGACACATAAATAAAGTAAATATTTAATAGAGAAATATTATAACATATACATAAATAAGTATAAAGTATGTCAAATATCTCTCCTATTTTTTAAAGAGTGTAAAATAAAAAAATAATAAATAAATTAAGACGTAATATTTACTAAGGCGTGTGCCAAATGGACATGTAAAAATGGACTGAGCGAGTATCATGCAATCAAATACTAGGGGTGAGCACGGGTACAGGGTACCCAGATACCCGACCGGAACCGACACTAACGGGTAGGTTCCGGGTAGATATATTATAATAATGGGTAGGCTCCGGATAGTAAAATTAGGAACCGATCAATGTCGGGTCCAGTTCCGACAAATAGAGACAGGGTACCCGGACCCGGAACCGATACCCGAAACCTATGAAATATTAAATATTTTTATTTTTTAATTCCATTATTTTTTAGTTAATAAAAAAAAGAAGAAAAAAAGGTCATACTAAAGTACATCATTTAGTGGGGGGAAAACCAAAATGCAGAAGAGTCACTTTCACCATCAAGAAATAAATCAAATAATACAAAGTGACAATCATAAGCAGAGAAAAAGCCAAAAGCGGTAGAAAATTGAAAAACTAAATTTTTTAAACTATGTACTCCTTTAAGTTATTAAAAAAAAAAGTTGAAACAAAAACCAAAGCAAATCTTTAAAATATTCTTGGGATATTTGCTCCAAAAGGATTCTTTATGGATTTTGTGGCACTGCCTTTCAGAGGATAAGCAAACGAGTTTATTCCTAAACCAAAGCTGTTATACGAAGGCATTATTTTGCACAAAGAAATACCGATTTCGGGTATCCGGGTAGGGTTCGGGTAGGTTCCGGGTAATGATTGTTCCGGATAGTAAATTTAGGAACTGATCTTTTACTGGGTAGAGTCCGGGTAGTTCAAAAAAATTAGGTACTGGGACCGCTCACCCCTATCAAATACTATTCAAAACGACACCGTAAAATGCTGAAATTAAAATTCGACAAAATTATCAATCTCACCTCGAACACCGGCGTTATTTACCAAAGCATTGATACGTCCAAACGCATCCTAATCTTTCTGTACAGCACCTTCAATGACGGGACCATTAGCACTAATATCAAGCTCAATCGCTACAGCTCGTAATTCATTCGAATTCCAGTTGATTTCATTGATTCAATCGATCGATACGACGAGCGGCGTCGATGATTTTACAACCAGCTTTAGATAAATCGAGACAGAATTCTCGGCCAATTCCCGATGATGCTCCGGTGACCATAACTACTTTTCCGGTGAGTTCTAGCCATGGCTCCAGCTGGCAAATCGCTGTATTAGCATGGCTCTCCATTAATTTGTTTTTTACGGTTTGTCGCTATGGCGAAATAGTGAGTATTGAAATTATTATATATAACACTTATGATATAAAGAGAGTGAAGGGTACATTGAATATGGTTGTTAAATGTATTGAGAATTGGGGTGGAGTTATAAAATTAAGGTTACACTAGTTTATCAATTAAATAAAATAAATTATTTAATTTTAAATATAGATTTTTTGAGTATTTTATAATAAAATTTATATAATTGAAAATTATATGAGAAATAAGATAAGTTTGCATAATTAATAATTATTTAATTTTAAATATAAATATAAATTTTTTGAGTATTTTATAATAAAATTTATATAATAAGTTTGCATAATTAATAATTCACAATATATGAAAGATTTAGAAAAAATTGTAGTGAAAGAGTTATTTAACTCTCAAACTAATCAACCTTCAAATAATTTGAGACGGATGAAATATATATTTTGAATTTGAGCCTTATCGTGTGTGGAGTCATTATTACTTCCTCCGTTCAGTTTTACTTGTTCACTATATTAAAAATAATTATCTAATTTTATTTATCTACTTTAAAAAAATCAAAGAGATAATTTACCACTCATACCTATTTTACATTTATCATTTATTATTTGGTTTACAATTCAGGGAAATTTTAGTGATTACACAACTTTTAAAGTATGTTTTATTTATTTCAACCATTAGATTACTTAGCAATAATTAGAAGTGATATAATAAAATTATCATTTTATTTTTTGCTCTTTAATAAACGTGTCAAATTAAAATGTGACAAGTAAAAATGACTGTAGCTAGTATTAAGGAGCCTTTGGCTCTTAATGTGGATTTTTTTGACACAAAGTTAAATTTATATTTTGTTTGATTAAGTTTATTTTTCTCCAAAAGTGTTTATTTTTCTCAAAAGTGTTTATTTTAAAAAATTAAGGTGTTTGTCAAGTTTTTAGAAGAAAATAAATATTTTTGGGAGTAGCAGAATATGTTTTTCAAAAGAACTTTTGAGAAAAATACACTTAAAACACTTTTTAAATGTTTGGTCAAACGCTAATTGTTGCTCAATAATATTTTTTAAACTATTTTGTTAAATACAAACTATTCTCGCCAAAAGTACTTTTTTCGAAAACACCTTTGAAAAAAATACTTTACAAAATAAGCTGATTTTAGAAGTTTGATCAAACATATTATAATTAATCGGTCCATTACGGATGAAAAATAAAAAAAATATGATTGTTAGAACGATTAAATGAAAATATTACCCTTTCATTTTAGGTATGAACTACTATGAAGGTGCCCGTCGGTTTACGGTTTTCTCATTTAACGACCTATACCTGATTAAATAATTATTGATGTTGACCATGGTTATATACGATTATAGTATAAGTAATGTGGTCAAAGTGCGTGTTAGTTAACGCTGATAAACTAAATTCGGTAATGATAGAAAAAACAAATTCCTTCTAGCTACTTCCTCCCCTTCTTTGTTCTTTCATTTTCCCTTTTTCTGACTTTCTTCCCCTCCCCTTATTTCCCCAACCTTTCCATTTCGTTTCCCTTCCTTGTGATTTTTGGAGCACGTGAACTTATAGTTTTTTTATAAAATTAAATATTTTATATATATTTTTTAGAATTAATTTAATATTATGTGTAAAAAATCATATTATAAAAAAGCTTAGTGGTTGCATTTTATTAAAAATTTAGTTATTTATTAAAAAAAATAAGAATTGATTCTCACTTAATGTATTTTTTTCTTTTTTAGTAGTAGTGCTAAATATTTTAAAATTCTATATTGGCCTCTACCGGCCCCGCCTCGAACTTTGATATGATCGAAATAACCGGTTATCATACAAAATTTAAAAAATTAAATATTAAATGACAAATAAAAGAGAAATATAATAAAGCATACATAGAAATTTAACGTCATTCGATTAATTAACTTATAGATGAATGTAAATTGTAGGAGCAATTAATAAAAACGGGTATAAATATTGGGGGGAAATATAATGTAATGATTAAAAGAAACAAATTTCTTCTTTCTCTATTGTCTCATTTTCCCTTCTTTCTTCCCCTACCCCTATTTCCCATCCCTTCTTTTCCTTTTCCTTTTCCTTTTCCTTTTCCTTTCTTTTGGTTCTTCCCCTCCCCCCTAACCCTACCCCACCCCACGCACACAACAATCAAACCAAATCTTGATATGATTGAAATAATTAATTATCGTATAAAAGTTAATAAAGTTAATATTGAATGATGATAAATAAAGAGTATTTAATAAAGCAAACGTAAAAAATTGGTGTTATTCGATTAACCTACATTTATAGACGAATGTGAGTATATCAACAATTCATTATATAAAAGAAAGTATAAAACGTGGAAAGAATAATCTCACGAAATTCACTCTTAAAGAGATATACAAATAATTTTGGGTGAGGATTGTCCAAGTCCATATAAGGAGTTCATGTTCTCATTTCATTTTCGATGTGAAACTCTTAACACTCCTCACACGTGGGTGACATAATTTGGAGACCTAACATCGGTGTACATAGAATTAGAATGAGTATGACTCTCATACCTTATAAAAAATGGATTTTGGGACTAACTCAACCTCAAAAGATAGCTTGTAGGGTGATGATTGTCCAAGTCCATATTCTCATTTTATTTTCAATGCGGGACTCTTAACATAATTAACTTATGTTTACAGATAATTTTCAATTTGGTATGATTAGCACATCAAGAATTTTCCATTTTAGGCAACTTAACTAATACTTATCTAAACATGTATTATTTTTTGCGTATTTGAATTCTCTTCTCCAACTGGAATTTCCTAACATATGACTAGTGCCAACCAATATTCATTCTTAAACAAAACATTGTCCGTCAAGATTTAAAGGTGTGTTTTGTATTATCAAAAAAGAAGCTTTCTGAATTAAAAAAAAAAAAAGGAAAAGGGTCAAAGTTACCCCTTTACTATGAGAAAATGATCATTTTTACCTCTCGTTATATTTTCGGATTAAAATATCCCTATCGTTACTGAAATGGCTTAAATATACCCTTCCTCTGTTAAGATTGTCCAAGATGACGCCTAATCCCACGTGGACTGATATTTTAATAATGTGAATACATGTGGCATGCCACCTCACAACTCCCAATCCATTTAACCCTTCTCTTCCACTTCTTCCAAAATCACTAGCACCTCCAATCCTTCACCATCCACCCCACCTTGACGGCCACTATATTTTCTATTTCCACCTTCATTCAGACATAGACTATTCCTCCGCTGCACGACCACCCTATTTTGTTGCCTAATTTAATCACTATACTTCAAATAATTTAATTGATAAATGCAATTCCAAACTAGCAATCTGCTTGTCTCCTCATTAGACTATTTTTCGTTTTCTCTACATTTTGAAAAAATAAAATGAATTTCTTAAGTTATGTACTGAGCTTTAAGAAGATTAACTTGGGTTTATGCTTACTACCCTTTATTTCTCTTTCCCTTTCATTTCCAATTCCAAGAAATTCCTACCTGCTAATCTTCATGCTAGCTTAAGCAGACCCTGTTTGTTATTGTGTAAGAAGGGGTGGAAGAGAAGGTTTAATAGAATGAGAGTGGTGAGATGTCATTCCACGTGTATCCATATCACCAAAATATAAGTTTACGTACGATTAGGCGTTCACCTTGGACAACCTTAACGAAGAAGGGATATATTTGAGTCATTTTAGTAACGGTAGGAATATTTTTAAACCGAAAGTATAACGGAGGGTAAAAGTGATCATTTTCTCATAATAGAGGGGTAAATTTGACCCTTTTCACAAAGAAATCGTAATGAAATCATTTTAAAGTATTTTAATCACAATAAGCTGTAGAAATTGTTCTATCCATGAGCGAATTTAGGTGTTAAAAAAAGGTCGCGTGAATCTATGATCACCCAATTAAACTCGATATATTATGTGTATAATACTTAAAATATATCTAATATTACTTTTAAAACCCATGCTACAAAACTCTTAGTGCACTTGATTGAAAGTTAAGCTACTTACCTAGAGGCTCAAGGATCAACCCCACTTAATACTGATAAACAATATATATACCCGTGATATACGTGTATATCACGGGTCTTTGTGCCTTCGGTACAAGTTTGGACCGTGATATACACTTACCATATATAAGGTGTATATCACGGTTTGGTGATGATAAATTAGTGTAATATAATTGTAATAATTAGTATTGTACACTTACCATAATTGTAGGATTATTGTACTACTAGAATAGGGTTTTGGGTATTGGAATACGAATAGGATTTTCTTATTATGGAAATATGTAAATTGTATATATACTCTTTCAATTAATGAAAATAATCAAGGGATTATTTTTTAATGGTATCAGAAGTCTAGGTTGATATTTTTTCTCTCTAAATTTTCCTTCAGTCTGAGCACATTGCCCTCGTTTTCCGTGTTGTTTCCCTTCAAAATCTCTTCTTCTTTCTTTCGTTATGTCTACTTCAAAGAACACGTTTCATCCTGCCCTGGTTGTTTCTAACATCAAGAATCATATCCCCTTTATTCTTGAAATAGAAAATATTCCATATGCGACGTGGGCCGAACTGTTCAAAACTCACACACGCTCGCATCAAGTCATCCATCATATAATCCCCGCGAATCCTGAGGATATGGAGATGCCTAAACACGAGGATGATCCTAAGTTGTGGACGACTCTTGATGACACCGTCCTTCAGTGGATTTACTCCACTATTTCTATCGACTTGTTACAGACGATTATTGAGTCGGACGTTACAGCGATGACTGTTTGGAATAGGCTGCGTGACATATTCCAAGATAATCAAAATTTCAGAGTTGTTACTCTTGAGCAAGAATTTTCCCACGTCAATATGAAAAATTTCTCGAACGTTTCAACTTATTGCAAAAGGATGAAAGAATTGGCGGACCAACTCCACAACGTTGGTGCGCCAGTTACCAACGACTGTTTTGTCCTTCATATGGCTGCAGGACTTTCTGAGGCATATAGTGGTGTTGGCACGCTTCTTCGTCAGAGCAACCCTCTTTTGCAATTTTATCAGGATCATTCTATGCTTACACTCGAAGAAGTCGGCTTGGCAAAAAAGGCGACTACCGGTGCTAGTCTCGTAGTCATGATGACCGAGTCCAATTTTCCTCCTCCGGTTCCAACAACTCGGGCCAAAACCGCAACAGGGTAAGAATAGAAAAAATAATGGCAAGAATCGCGGCGACAACAATGGTGGCGGTCGGAACAGTGGTGGTGGCGGTGGTGGCCCTCGGGGCAGTCAGCACCAACAGCAACCTTGGGCCCAGCAGTGGGCCCCTATGTAGTAGAATTGGGTCAGCTAATATGGGCCAAACAGTGGCTGTTTTCCAGGTTATTACTCGGGAAATTGGGCCCAGTTTTCCTAACAGCACAGGCCCAGTTTCTATGGTCCAGTCTCAGGTTTCAGACCAGTTCATGGGTCGGGGCTCACCATGCAGCGCCCCCACACAAATCGACATTGAAGCCGCAATGCACACACTTGGATTAAATTCGCCAGACCCGAATTAGTATATGGACACCGGAGCCACTACCCACATAACATCCGATCAAGGTACTCTCTCGTCTTATTCCAATTTGAGAGGCCCTCGTGGCATAATTGTTGGTAATGGTAATTCAATTCAAATTCGTGGTTATGGTTATGGTCATAAAACATTGTCTTCCCCCTCCCCCCCCCCCCCCATCCACCCCTTATCTTGAAAATACCCTTCATGCCCCTAAATTGATTAAAAATTTGGTGTCTGTCCGTAAATTTATCACTGATAATTCGGTTTCTGTTGAATTTGATCCGTTTGGGTTTTTTGTGAAGGATTTCAATACGGGGAGTCCTCTCATGAGGTGTGATAGTAGGGGAGATCTTTATCCTATCACGTCAAGTTCCGATTTCTCGAGTCAAGTCATGCCATCAACTTTTGCAGCCCTTGCTCCCTCCTTGTGGGAAACTCGTCTAGGTCATCCGGGGTAGTCTATTTTGTCTTCTTTAGATAAAAATAATTTTATTTCTTATAAGGGTACATATAGTACTCCGAATTGTCAATCTTGTTCTTTAGGAAAAATTATTAGATTGTCTTTTGTAGACTTTAATTCTCATACTTTAATGTCATTCGATATTATTCATAGCGATTTATGGACATCTCTTATTCTCAGTTTTTTGGGTCATCATTACTATGTTCTATTTTTGGATGATTATTCTAATTTTTATGGACTTTTCCGATAGCGAAAAAATCTCAAGTGTTTTCCACTTTCTTAAAATTTAGAGCATTCATTAGAACCCAATTCGAACAGGAAATCAAAAATATTCAATGTGATAATGCCAAAGAATATGATAATTGGGTATTTTGGGAATTTGGTGTTAATAATGGGATTAATTTTCGGTTTTCTTGTCTTCATACGTCCTCACAAAATAGGAAAGGCGAACGCAAAATTCATACCATTAATAACATTGTCCGAACTTTATTGATTCATGCTTTCGTACCTCATTCGTTTTGGCATCATGCTCTACAAATGACTACATATCTTCTTAATGTTCTTCCTCTCAAAGGTTTGACATATTCGTCCCCTCTTCAAATTTTATTTAATAAGACTCTTTCATATTTCCATCTTAGGGTCTTTGGTTGTTTATGTTATCCGTTGTTTTCGTCCACCACAATTAACAAACTTCAGGCCCGTTCTACCCCTTGTGTGTTTTTGGGTTATCCGTCTAATCATCGTGGTTATAAAATATTTTGATTTATTGTCTAATAAAATCATCATTAGTCGTCATGTTATTTTTTATGAGTCACAATTTCCATTTGCTAAAGTGTGTAGTCCCGTGCCTAGTTCGTATAATTTTTTGGATGACGGTATCTCCCCAATCTATTAACCACCATTTTTTGGATGTGTCCCGCACCTCAAATCCGCCAGCGGGCCCACTGCCCGCTGGCCTCATTGTTCCGTCACCAGCTACAATTCTCGACACTGTGTCCAGTCCAGTTATTAGGACAGTGATGGTAATTGGGCCAGTTACCCAGCCTATTACCGCCACTGTTCCAGTCCATGTTTCCAGTTCCCGTTACTAAGGTGGGCGAGCAGGCCCACTGCCTGTTGGCCCGTCCGTCACAAGTCCCTATAATTCCCAAAATCCACTCAATTCTCCCTCGAGTCATAGACCGGTCACTCGTAGTCAATGGGGGTATTTTTAAACTAAAAAGACATTTTAATTTACATTCTAATGTTCTTAAATCCCCTCTACCCCGTAACATTGTGTCTGCTTTAAATGACCCGAATTGGAAAATTGCTATGACCGACGAATATAATGCTCTTATTGATAATAAGACGTGGGAGTTGGTGCCCCGTCCATCTTGTGTTAATATTATTCGGTCTATATGTATTTTTGTTCATAAGGATAATTCTGACGGTTCTTTTGCAAAACATAAGGCTCGTTTGGTAGGTGATGGTATGACTCAACAGGTTGGTGTGGATTGTGGTGAGACATTTAGTCTGATAGTCAAGTCGGCTACCATTCGCACTCTGCTCAGCTTGGCTCTATCGAAAGCATGGCACATTCATCAGTTAGATGTGAAGAATACTTTCTTACATGGTGATCTCAAGGAAACAGACTATATGCATCAGCCATGGGGGTTTAGAGATCCCAAATATCTTCAGCATGTCTGTTTGTTGAAAAAGTCCTTGTATGGGCTCAAACAGTCTCTATGGACTTGGTATAAGAGGTTTGCAGACTATGTGTCAACTATTGGGTTATCTCACAGCAGGTTTGACAATTCATTGTTCATATATCATCGTGGTTCTTCCTTGGCTTATATACTATTGTATGTGGATGATATTATCTTGACTGTCTCATCTGATACGTTACGCCAGTCTATCATGACATTGCTCAGTTCTGAGTTTGCTATGAAAGACTTGGGGCCCTTGAACTACTTTTTGGGGATTGCTATCACTCGTCATGCAGGTAGGATGTTCTTATCACAGAGGAAGTATGCAGCTGAGATCATTGATCGGGCTAGGATGTCATCTTGTAACGTCCACTCTGATTGATACTAGACCCAAGTTGGGTGCTGCGGCTGGCTCACCTTATGAGCATCTGACCCGCTATCGCAGTCTTGTAGGGGCCCTTCAGTAACTTACGTTCACGAGGCCAGATATTATGTATGCCATACAGCAAGTGTGTTTGTTTATACATGATCCCAGGGTTGAGCATATGAATGCACTCAAGCGCATTATTCGGTACATTTAGGGAACACTTGACTATGACTTACATTTATATCCATCGTCGACATCTACACTTGTATCGTATATAGATGCTAATTGGGGTGGTTGTCCAGACACCAGGCGATCAACGTCTGGCTATTGTGTGTTTCTTGGTAATAACTTGGTCTCATGGTCTGCAAAGCGTCAGTCGACTTTATCACGATCTAGTGCAGAGGCCGAGTATCAAGGGGTGGGCAATGTGGTCTCTAAATTATGTTGGTTACGTAATCTTCTTTTAGAGCTTCATTGTCCTATCCAGAAAGCTACATTGGTTTATTGTGATAATGTTAGTGCCATCTACCTTTCTGGTAATCCGGTTCAGCATCATCGCACTAAACATATCGAGATGGACATTCACTTTGTCGAGAAAAGGTAGCTCGTGGACAAGTACGTGTCTGCCAGGTCCCTTCCACGTATCAAATTGCAGACATCTTTACAAAGGGTCTTCCCTCGGTTCTTTTTGAAGATTTTAGGGACAGTTTCAGCGTACGAAGACCGCTCGCTGTGACTGCGTGGGTGTGATAAATAATGTATATACACGTGATATACACCCACTATACATAGTGTATCACGAGTCTTTGGGCCTTCAGTACAAGTTTGGACCGTGATATACACTTACCATATATAAGGTGTATATCACGGTTTGGTGATGATAAATTAGTGTAATATAATTTCTTTAGTTGAAAGAGTATATATACAATTTACATATTTCCATAATAGAAAAATCATATTCCTATTCTAATACCAAAACTCTATTCTAGTAATACAAGAATCCTACAATTATGGTAAGTGTACAATACTAATTATTATAATTATATTACACTAATTTATCATCACCAAACCGTGATATACACCTTATATATGGTAAGTGTATATCACGGTCCAAACTTGTACCTAAGGCCCAAAGACGCGTGATATGCACTATGTATAGTGTGTATCACGGGTATATACACTATTTATCAAATACACCCCCCCCCTCTTTTTTAGTAGTGAACTCATCTTCTAGAAATACCACATTCGCCTCTGGTTCTATCATATAAAAGCATTTTCACAAAAAAATGACATATATCACTAATTATGAGCGTAAGTCATTTTCTTTTTATAAAATATCTCATCTTTTATCTTTTGAAAACTCTTTCAAACAACCCGGACATACTATCATTAATTTTTGTTTTGTTTTTTATTGGTATTTGATACCCGCATTAGAGCTCGACTATACTTGAATTTGTGTCTGGGGGCTCATTTCTGAGAAAGTGTTCCCTATCAAGAATTTTTCAATTTCTAAGGCTCCAATCCAAGACCTCTGGTTAAGGAAGAAATAACTCCATCCATTGCATCATATTCTTTGGTGGTATTATCATTAATGCTCTAATATTGACAAGTTTGTCTGAGCACAAACTAATGCTCTAATATTGACAATTGTACTTTATAAATTGATAAGTCAAACACAAGTTAAAACTCTTCAAAACATTATTTTCCAAATACCGATCAAAACTTTTTACAATAAGCAAATTTTAAATGTTATATGCACTGACAATTTTTACATAACCAAGTCATTCATAAAATAGTTTCATATATATTTTCATGATAATTATTACTAGTAATAAAGAACCTCATAAAATTAACTTGTTATCATATATTAAAATTTATTGAATATCCTAAGAAATAATTAAAGTTTATTAACTCGTCATGCATATAACTTATATCCAACACAGAAAAGAGCTTTCACTTTCCAGAGCAAGAAAGGTACTAGTAGTAAACACTAAACACTGCCAATATCTTGTAAGGAATGAGTCATGAAGACACGTGTTTTAAAAGGTGGGACGTAAGGTGGGTTATTATACATATGACTCAGCGAGGAGTAAGCTCCGAGACATGAATCGTAATTCCCGAGGCACGGGGCATAAGCCCTATGAATATTTAGATTTTTAGTATTTCATAAAAAGAATATAATTATAATAAATATTTTTAAATAGATAAAATTACATACAAATAAATAAAAGTGTAAATAAATTATGTATGTGTGTGTGTGTGTGAGGGAGAGAGATCCTCACAAAAACTAATCAAAGAAATTTATTATACGCCACTTACAATTTGTAATTATATATAACATAATTTTACAAGTAAAAACAATACAATGAAATAAAAGCTATTATGGAATGCAAATCAACTCTAACATATTAACTTTCAAACAATAAAAAAAATAATTTCTTAAAATAATATTACTATCATACTAGTTATTTTATCTCTCTACAAGCAAATAATCAATAAACTTTCTCAGTATTATAATTAAAATGTAACTCCTTCATGAACAAAAAAAATTACTTCAAATAATGAAATAACAAAATATGATAGTTTTGATACATAGGACAAAAGACCAATGAAAAGTGGAAATGTATAATTCGGCTATGTATTTTGTTAAAAAATATTATGTGATACTCACCTTCACGATGTTCTCAAATTGTATATATGCAATCCTACGATTTGTTATTTGAGTTACACCCAATTTTTTTATTAAAAAAATATTAAATATCATTCATTTGTTAAAGAATTATGAGGATCAATGATCTTTTAATTAAAAAATTTAACATGTAATTTGTATAAGAACTGTTAGGTGAGCCTCAAGCGTTGTGCTTTAGGCGTGTTTAGGACGTATAATCGGGCGCTTAGGGTGTAAGCCTCACAAGAACTAAGCCCCACACGTGAGCCCCGAGGCGTTTTGCCAGTGCCTCGCCCTGAGGTGATCCCCGATGCAAATTCTGAAACTGTCTTTTAAAACACTATTAAAGACAATCTAGAATATTGTTAAATAATAAATTATAATTCCTATTAATTAATTATCATAAAAGTAGTTTTCCGAATCTTTATAAAGGGTAATTTTCTCACAAAGTTCTCTGATTAACAGCTCTCTCTGTTTCTCTGTATGTTTCTCTTCTTTCCTTTTCTCTGAGATGTGTTTGGTCTTTTCCCTCTCATGGAGAATCAAAATTGATGCTTCTTTGATATTTTTGCTTACCTTTGTAAGTACTATTATTCCCACTTTTTATTTATGTGTTTCAATCCCCCCCCCCCCCCCACTATATAAACAAATACTATATGCTTTTCTATAACGATAATTTTCAGGTGAGATTGCGTGAAATTTGAAGTTTATGAGTTTTTATAGCGATCTCAAGTTAGTATGTAATACGTAATAATCTCGTTTAAAGTTAAATATTATAAATATTTAATGAATTTCTTAAAGCATATACAAGATCTAAGCAAACGTTATAGAATTCTCGTGAATTTATAGGTTACACTCTAGCAAAATAAAAAAATTAAGTCAAGAATATTCAAACTTTGAAAAAGTAATTAATTTTGTTTCAATTAATTAATAAATCCAAACGCAAATCAGTTTAGTTGGTACTTAGCTTCGCCGGTTTTTGTATGAACGTAGAAGATAATATTGGACCGCAAGGATCAAATTTGAACACCCTTTATCATTGGGTTATCTATCTCATTTATGTCGATACTTTATCATTGGATTATCTATCTCATTTATGTCAATATAATTAAGATTTATATATACAACAACAACATACCCAGTGAGATCTCACACTGTAGGTCTGGGGAAGGTAGAGTGTACACATACCTTACCTCCACCTTGGTAGGTAGAACGGTTGTTTCCGGAAGACCCTCAGCTCAAGACAAACCATAATCACAAGCAAGACAATCAAAACAAAACAATAGTAAAGCAAGAGAAACAGTTAGGCTAAAATAAGGAATTAAAATAGTATAAAGTGCATTCGAACAAAAGAGAGCAGTAGCTAACACAACTAAATAAGCTAAACAAAATACACTAAAGAACACATAGCAGTAGAAATCAAACTACAGTGAATTTTAAAGCAATAATGTGCCTATAAGTGTGATAGTCTAATCAGACCTACAGTAACAACACTACAACTATCAATTTATACGCATAAGTAGGACTACGCTCAAGTACCTACAACTCTTCTACCCTAATCTGTGTCCTCCACAACCCCATATCTAAGGTCATGTCCTCAGTAAGTTGCACCTGCGCCATATCCCGTCTAATCATCTCTCCCCAATACCTCTTCGGCCTACCTCTACCCCTCATGAACTTGTCCATAGCCAACCTCTCACACCTCCGCATTGGGGCATCTATGTCTCTCATCTGCACATGCCTGAACCATCTCAACCTCGCGTCCCACATCTTATCATCCACCGAGGCCACTCCCACTTTCTCCCGGATATCATTATTTCTAATCATATCTCTCTTTGTATTCCCACACATCCATCTCAGCATCCTCATCTCCGTAACTTTCATATTTTGTATGTGCAAAGTCTTGACTGGCCAACACTCCGCCCCATATAACATAGTCGGTCTAACCACCACCCTATAGAATTTGCCTTTAAGTTTTGGTGGAACCTTTTTGTCGCATAAGACTCCAGATGCGAGCCTCAATTTCATCCACCCTACCCCAATACGATGTGTGACATCATCATCAATCTCTCAATTCCATTGGATAATAGACCCTAAGTACTTGAAGCTTTCTTTATTTGGAATGACTTGAGTACCAAGCTTCACCTCCACGCCAGTCTCAGGGTCGCTCCCATTGCTGAATTGCACTCTAAATATTTTGTCTTGGTCCTACTCAATCTGAACCCTTTAGACTCCAGAGTCTTGTCTCCAAACCTCCAGCTTGGCGTTCACTGCGTTGCGAGTCTCATCAATTAGGACTATGTCGTTTGCGAATAACATACACCATGGTACCTCCCATTGGATTTGTCTCGTCAGTCCGTCTATCACTATGGAAAATAAGAACGGACTAAGAGTTGATCCCTGGTGCATCCCCATCATCACTATAAAGTGCTCTGAGTCTCCTCCTACTGTCCGTACTTTAGTCTTGGCTCCATCATACATATCCTTGATCAGTGTACGACATAGGTAAACCTCTAACCTCCAAACATCTCCATAGAACCTCCCTAGGGACTTTGTCGTATGCCTTCTTGATGTCGATGAAAATCATATGTAAGTCTTTCTTCCTCTCTCTATACTGCTCCACCAACCTTCTAATAAGATGAATGACTTTGGTAGTCGAACGCCCCGTCATGAATCCAAACTGGTTCTCAGAAATAGACACGCCTCTCCTCACCCTCGTCTCCACGACTCTTTCCCAAACTTTCATAGAGTGGCTCAACAGCTTGATACGCCTATAGTTGTTGCAACTCTGGATATCACATTTGTTTTTGTACAAGGGAATCATTGTACTCCACATCCATTCTTCGGACATTCTTTTCGTCTTAAAAATGACGTTAAACAACTCAGTCAGCCACTCCAAATCAGCCCTGCCTACGCTCTTCCAAAATTCAACTGGGATCTCTCATCAGGCCCGGTCGCTCGTCCCCTACGCATCCTGCGAATAACACTCGTAACCTCCTCAACCTTAATGCTTCTACAATACTCAAAATCCTCGTGCCTACCAAAATGCTCCAGATCTCCCATCACGATGTATCCATCTCTTTTTTTGTTCAAGAGTTTGTGGAAGTAAGATTGCCACCTCCGCCTAATATGCGCTTCCTCCACCAGTACTTTGTCGTCCTCGTCCTTGATGCACCTAACTTGATCCAAGTCACGGGCCCTCCTCTCCCTTGTCTTGGCTAGTCTGTACAACTTCTTATTCCCGCATTTCTCCTTTAATTCCACATACATGCATTCGAAAGTCGCCGTTTTCGCCGCCGTAACCGCTAGCTTTGCCTCCTTCCTCACCATCTTATACAGTTCCCTATTCGTCCCCTTCTCCACCTCATTTCTGCTTTCTATCAATTTCACATACGCCGCTTTCTTCGCTTCCACCTTCTCTTGAACTTCACCATTCCACCACCAGTCCCATTGATGTCCACCACGATAACACCGCGAGACTCATAGTACTTCTCTAGCCACCTCACGAATGCAACTGGTTGTTCTGTCGCATATACCGATCGCATCCCCACTACTTCCCCTTGGCCATCAACCTCTCGCCCATCTCCTTTGCATTAGCCATGGTCAAACTTCCCCATTTGATTCTAAACCTATCATCCACAACCCTCTTCTTCTTCTCCAACTTAATCTCCAAATCCATCACCAAAATCTTATGTAAAGTTGTAAGATCCTTCTTCGGAATAACCTTACAGTCTTTACAAAGATCTTTGTCAACCCTCCTAAGGAGCAAAAAGTCTATCTGAGTCTTAGGCACCGAAACGGAAAGTCACCAAATGTTCCTCCTTCTTCAGGAATCTAGAATTGGTTATCACCATCCTACAAGCTCTAGCAAACTCCAAAAGTGAGACGCTTCCCCTATTCCTGACCCCGAGTCCAAATCCTTCATGCACGTCGTCATAACCCCATGGAAGTGACCCGATATGTCAATTGAAATTCCCTCCTACAAATAACTTCTCAGTGGGTGATATACTTCCCACCACTTCGTCTAAATCCTCCCAAAAACGTCTTTTCTCCTCCTTGTCCAAGTCTGTTTGTGGCGCGTAAGCACTAATAATGTTCACAGTGAACCCTCCAACTACTAACTTAATCGTCATCATCATGTCATTGACCCTCATCACCTCTACCACCTGATCCCTTAGTTCGCTGTTTACCAAAATGTCTACCCCATTCCTATACTTCGACTTACCGGAGAACCATAATTTAGACCCGTCTACATCTTTAGCCTTAGGTCCTACCAATTTGGTCTCCTGGACACATGCTATATTAATCTTCCTCTTTTTAAGAATCTTAACTAGCTCTATGGCCTTCCCCGTTAAAGTCCCAATATTTCAAGACCCTATTCTCAGTCTAGCATCTCCCTTACCCCACTTATCCCCCCTACCCCTTGCCCCCGTCCCCGACCGAGAACATGACCCTTAGTCTACCATTATTCACCAAAGCCACTAGAGCAAAGACACAAAGAATACTAATCCAAGGTTAACACTAACACACACGGAAAGCAATACTAGAGCACAAGTTAGCAAGAATCTAGAGGTAAGTCAGGCTACTACAGATCTGAATGATAAAACAAAGGGCAACAAGAATACATGCAAGAATGTAACGTCCAGATTTAATAAAACGCAACACGCAAAATTGAACAACATGGATAAGAACAAATATTGAGTACAGACAATTGGAGGTACCAACTCCAGACTGATAAAACATGTTCACAAGCCGGAAATTGTTGTTCACGAGCAAGGCTGAAGAAGATCGATTAAAGGAAGGAAACAAAAAGCTGATCAAGTAGAGATAATTTAAGAGTTTATTGTTTTTTGTCAATGGCGAAAATGGAAGTGGAATTTGTGAGGAATAAGTTTTACTATTTCCCCTCACAATTATGGAGCAGCGAGCAAGGAACTACTTAAATAAAATAAAATAAAGTGACCAAAAATGGGAAATAATTGACTAAATTATAATCGCAGTGATCAAACAGTAGAATCAAAAACCCTAATTACAAAACCTCAACAACATCACAACAAAAGATATCAGTTCAACGTAACAACAACAAACAAACACAGAAACGGGCAACACTAGAAAAGAATAAACTGATCAAAGCAATCAATCAATCCTTTAATACCCCCACATACAAATTTCGATAAAAATAAAAAAGGAACAGACTCGGACTAAATAATGATCGAAATAGAAACGTATTAAATCAAGAACAATCGAAAAGTAGCTTACCCAAAAAGGGATCGAAGCAGAGAAGGCGAAAATAAAGTATCTCAACAGATCGGAAAATAAAGGGAAAAGGGAAAATAAATGAAGAATATCTGGTTACTTTGTCGAATTGCAGAGATGTAGAGAAGAATAAATGGAATTCAAAATTATAATTGATCCTAGTCTACCATCTCTCACCAAAACTACTATAGCAAAGACTCCAAAATGCAACAAAAGAAAAAAAACTGTATCTTTTTTTTTCTGAAAAAAGAAATTTGAAATCACACAAGAAAAAATGTTTAGTTTTTTGTAAATAAATATATAACTTTCTTAAAAGAGATAATCCCCTTGATTATTTTCATTAATGAATTAGTATATATACAATTTACAATACTCATAATATGTATGATATTTCTATTCTATTCACAAAATCATATTCTATTTGTACAAGAATTCTACAATTATGATAAATATACAATGCTAATTAAATACAACAACTTTACCTAAAATAAGCCTCCCAAATCGTGATATACACGGTTATATGTAGGGGTGAGCGGGTCCGGGTACCCTAACATTTTTGAACTACCCGGACCCTACCCGGTAAAAGATCGGTTCCTAAATTTACTACCCGGAACCTACCCGTAGCAATCATTACCCGGAACCTACAGGACCCAGGTCCTGGTAGGTTTCCTGCACCTATAAATAAAAAACACAAATTAAACAATAATTTTTAAGCTTATGAGAATAAAAAAGAGTTCTAAAATAATTTCATCAAGTAGTTTTTTAGCCTGCAATCGGAGTTTTTAGTACCCTTATAAGAAGTTTTAGAAAACTTATTCATTGTAGAAAAGCTAATTCTGTAACCAAAACCTAAAACTGCAAGCCAAATTTGACACTCAATTAATTGAACGTGTTGATTTCAAAATAAATTTGAAAATATCTGAATTAAACTTATTTTCGTGTTCATATGCTCTCCGATACAAAAGAAAAGCTTTATTATACTAGTAAATCCCTAAATTTCATCTTCACAACTACAAAAATATACACAAATTTTAAAAATAGATTTACATTTCAAATAAAAAAAGTAATACAAATTGAAGATGAGTATAGTGTGAAATAGAACAGAAGCATATGATATTAAAAAGAAATTGAAGAGTTAGATATGAACCCATATGCATTTTAGGAATGACGTGAACACAACCAAGGGAGAGAAAGAGGCAAAGGTGAAGCTTCAATGACGACAACGATGAAAGTACCTGAGAGAAAGCTTCAACAATGACGACGATGAAGCTCGGCGGTGTAGCTAAAACGCCATTGTTATTGAGAGAGTTTTGAGTGTTTTCTCTTAGGGCACAAAGAACATTCTAAAATAAATGGGTGAAAAAGCTAAAATATTTACGTCTTGGGGTGGGGAAAATCAATGTGCATGCGTGCAACAAACAATTTTGGAGAAAGTTAAAAGTGGTCCAAATGTTTCTAAAAAAAGTAAAAATATTTAATATTTTATAGGTTCCGGGTATCGGTTCCGGGTCCGGGTACCCTATCTCTATTTGCCGGAACCGGAACCGGACCCGATATTGATCGGTTCCTAATTTTACTACCCGGACCCTACCCGTTATTATAATATATCTACCCGGAACCTACCCGTTAGTGTCGGTTCCGGTCGGATATCTGGGTACCCTGTACCCGTGCTCACCCCTAGTTATATGTATCATGTATATCACAATTCAAATTAGCCAAATATGGTATTTATCACACCCTCGCAGTCATAGCGGACGGTCTTCGTATGCTGAGACTGTCCCTAAAATCTTGAAATAGGACTGATGGAAGACCCTTAGTAAAAATATCTACAATTTGATACCTGGACGGAACATGTAAGACGCGTACTTGTCCACGGGCTACCTTTTCGCGAACAAAATGGATATCCATCTCAATATGTTTAGTGCGCTGGTGTTGAACCGAATTCCCAGAAAGATATACGGCACTAATATTATCACAATATACCAAGGTAGTTTTTTGAATGAAAAAGTGAAGCTCCAAGAGAAGATTACGTAACCAACATGATTCAGAAATCACATTGATTACCCCTCGATACTCGGCCTCTGCACTGGAGCGTGATAAGGTAGCCTGTCGTTTGGCAGACCATGAGACCAAGTTATCACCAAGAAACATACAATATCCAGACGTACAACGTCTAGTGTCCGGACAACCACCCCAATCAGCATCGGTATACGAGACAAGTGTAGAGGCTGAAGATGGATATAAATGCAAACCATAGTCAAGTGTTTCCTAGATGTATCAGATAATGCGTTTGAGCGTATTCATGTGCTCCACCATAGGATCATGCATAAACAAACACACATGATGTACGACGTATGTAATATCCGATCTCGTGAAAGTAAGATACTGAAAAGCTCCAGCAAGACTGCGATAGTGAGTGAGATCCTCATAAGGTGAGCCAGCCGCAACACCCATCTTGGTCTTGGTATCAACTACAGTGGAATAATCATCCAAAAATAGAACATAATAATGATGGCTCACAAAACTTAAAATGGGAGATGTCCATAAATCACTATGAATAATATCAAATGACATTAAAGTACGAGAAGTAGAGGCTACAAATGGCAATCTAACATGTTTTTCTAAAGGACAAGAATGACAAATTGGAGTACTACGCGTACCCTTACAAGAAATAAAATGGTTTTTATGCAAGGAAGAAACAATGGACGACTCAGGGTGACCCAAACGCGCATGCCACAATGAAAGAGCTAGAGTTGTAAAAGTAGATGGCAAGGCTTGACTCGAGAGACTAGATGCGGGCGTGATAGGATAAAGATTTCCCCTACTACTACATCTCATGAGAGATATCCCCGTCTTGAAATCCTTCACAGAAAACCCAAAATGATCAAAATTAACATAAACACAATTATCAGTGGTGAATTTACGGACATACACTAATTTTTTAATTAAGTTAGGGGCATGAATGGAGTTTTTCAAGACAAGAGGTTGACGGAGGGGGGGGGGGGGGGAGACAAAGTTGTATGACCGTAACCACGAATTGGATTGAGTTGCCATTACCAACAATTATGCAACGATTTTTGCTCAAATTGGAATAAGACGAGAGAGTACCTTGGTGGGACGTCATGTGAGAAGTGGCGCCGGTGTCCATGTACCAATTCACGTCTGGAGGATTTAATCCAAGTGTATGCATGGCGGCCTCAATATCAGTTGGAGTCGGTGTGGGGCCCACTGCCTGAAAACACATGCGGAGGCTGAGGCCCAAGTAGACATGCTTGCGGTCCCGGCCCAGACTAAAATCTGCCAGTAGGTGGATTGGGCCTGGCCTGGTGTTGCGGGGTCCAGTGACTCGGGTAAGGGCTGGGCTGAAGATAGTGGTTGTTGGGCCAAGGGCCACTGGCCCAGTTATACGGCAAGGAGCTCAAGGCTGGGACCAGGCGGCCTGTGGCCCACTGCCACTGTTCTGAGGCCCACCCCCATTGTTGCTATTGTTCCCGCCGGTGGCGCCACTGTCCTGCCGCCACCGTTGTTGTTGCCTCGATTTTTGCCACCTTTGACGCCACCGTTGTTGCGGTTTTGGCCCGAATTGTCAACAAGCCCGTGAGAATTATTATTGGAGGACGACATCATCGCTACGGAACTAGCGCCGGTAGCCGCCTTTTTTGCCAAGCCAATTTTTTCAAGGTGAGCATCAAATGGGCTTCATAAAAAGGGGAATCAGATTACTTTGTCGGAGTAGAGTTCCAACGCCATTATAGAGCTCAGATAGTCCTGCAACCATTTGGAGAACAAGACGATTATTGATAACAGGCGCGCCAACGTTACAGAGTTAGTCTACCAATTTTTTGAGCCGTTTACAATAAGTTGAAACAATCGGGAAATCTTTCATACAGACGTGGGAGAATTCCTGCTCAAAGGTGACAATGCGGAAATGTTGGTTATCCTGGAATAAATCATGCAATCTATTCCAGGTAGCCATAGCTGTAGTGTCCGGTTCAATGGTCGTCTGTAAGGGCAGGATGAAAGAAGTTCTTTGACGTCGACATAACGAAAGACCAAAGGGATTGAGAAGAAAATTTGGGAAGAGATGAGGTAAATTGGCACGAAATTCGAGAAGGGGCATGGATTCCAAGGTAGTCTCGGCCGAGAAGGGATCGGAAACCGAGAAGAAATTTGGGAGGAGCGGAAGCAATTTATTCCTAGACTTCTGATACCATCAAAAAAATAATCTCCTTGATTATTTTTATTAATGAATGAGTATATATACAATTTACAATATCCATAATATGAAAAATCCTATTCCTATTCTATTCTATTCTATTCTATTCTCAAAACCCTATTCTATTTGTACAAGAATTCTACAATTATGGTAAGTGTACAATGCTAATTACATACAACAACCTTATCTAAAATAAGCCTCCAAATCATAATATATATCATTATATATACTATGTATATCATGGTCCAAATCAATCAAATATGATATTTATCATTTCTAGTAAAGGATATTAAGTTGATCATGCTTACTTAAAAGTAGCTATACTACGTTTACTGTAAATCTAGCTGTAATTGAATGAACACTTGATATCTTCTGACAATACAGATAATAAAAATAATGTCTACTAAATCGTTGACAGACAAGAAAAAATCACTTTAAACTTTGTTTTATTGACAGCTCGCAAATTCTTGAAAGCTTAAAAAAGTTATATACTTCTTTGTTTAAGTCATAAGAGTATAAGTTTTGTACTCAAGAAAAACTATAATAAAAATATTTACTAAATGATTAAAGATAAATAAATTAGACTCATCAAATAATTACATTGTAAGATACTAGTAGAAAAGAAAGAAGTAGTTTATGATTTGTGTAAACATATGTAAATGTCACTTTAAAAAAAATAGTGATGAATAAATTTTATAGTTAAATAATAAAATTTATCACTAATTCTATTTAATGATGAATTATTAATTTTTTTATTATTAGCTATGAAATTAGCAATAAAATTAGTAGTTAATTTTCATCTTTCTTTGATGTGTGTTTGCACTTTGTTAGGTAACATTTTATTGATAATATGAGATTTTTAGCGTAAATTTAAACTTAGAACCCGTTTGACCATGATAAAATTTTTACTTTTTCCCGGAAACTATTTTCACTCCATGAAAAATCATCATTTAACCATAAAAATTCTAAATACAACTTCTGAAAATATCTAAAACTCTGTTTTCACTTTTTTTTCTTAGCTTTTTTTACTTTCAGTATATTCAAACAATTAAATATTCTTTGCAAAAATTATAATCAAATACAATTCTATTTTCAACTCAAATTTTAAAATTTCAAAAAAAGTAAAAAATATTTAATTTTTATTGCCAAACGTCTACTTAATCAAGCTCTAGTGAGAATTTTGCCCACTAGGTTGAAAACAAAAAATATGTAAATGTGTTTATGAATGCGTAAGAGCGCCTCTCTTTACTACTATACTATATCATGAAAAGCCTATAAAAAAAGCTTCCCAAAAGCCCTCAGCTTTTATATCTTTGTCTGTCATTTAATTCCCATAAACAAACACATCACCATCACCTATATTCTGTCATCCTCCCACATAAACCTCGTCCTTCCTCTTCACTTTCACCCCTCTCCCTTTTTTCTTCACACATTTTCTTCTTAAATAACATTCTCCTAATAGCCATTTCATTCTTTAGCTGAAAAAAAATGAACCCTTTTTAGCTCATAGAGTTATTTTTCTTCTCCCATCTTTTACTTGTATAAGTTGGCCATATGGTTGTTTCCATACACTTTATCTTATGTGTATTCCTACCTATTACTTTATTGAGTCGAGAGTCTGTTGAAAAAAATAACCTCTCTGTCCCTCTTATTCTCCCCAGACCCCACTGTTCGGGATTAAACTGGTTATGTTGTGTTGTTGTTGTAAGTTGCCTATACGGCTAAAAGTTAAAGAGGAAGAAAAGAACACAAGTAGTTTCTATTCTTGGGGCTCATTCTTTTTTTAGGCTAATCTTGAAAAAATCATTTTCTTTGAAAGAAAAAAAAAGTTTCATGAAGGAAAGTTTGATTTTTTTTTTCAGTTTCTTTCATTTTTCTTGAACCCCGTTTGATTTTTTGGTATTTTTTTTCATAAGTGTAGGAAAAAAAGTTTTTTTTTTTGAAAAAAATGATCTCACTTTCAGACCTATACCATGTTCTAACTGCTGTAGTACCACTCTATGTAGCTATGGTATTAGCTTATGGTTCAGTAAAATGGTGGAAAATTTTTAGTCCAGACCAATGTTCAGGAATCAACAGATTTGTGGCTCTTTTTGCAGTTCCATTACTATCTTTCCACTTCATTGCTTCCAACAATCCTTATGCAATGAACTACAAATTCATAGCTGCTGACACTTTACAAAAAGTCATAGTTCTTGTTGTTTTAGCCATTTGGTCAAGAATTAGTTCAAGTGGTTCCCTTGAATGGTCCATTACATTATTTTCACTTTCAACTTTACCAAACACATTAGTTATGGGAATCCCTTTGTTAAAGGGTATGTATGGTAATGAATCAGGTAGTTTAATGGTACAAATTGTTGTTCTTCAGTGTATTATTTGGTACACTTTGATGCTTTTTTTGTTTGAGTATAGAGGTGCTAGAATTCTTATTGCTGAACAATTTCCTGAGAATGGAGGGTCAATTGTGTCATTCAAAATTGACTCTGATGTTATTTCATTAGATGGGAAAGAACCTTTGGAAACTCAAGCTGAAGTTGGTGAAGATGGGAAATTACATGTAACTGTTAGGAAATCAACTAGTTCTAGATCTGAAATATTTTCAAGAATGTCACATATGACCCCAAGGCCATCAAATTTGTCTAATGCAGAGATTTACTCTTTGCAATCTTCAAGAAATCCAACCCCTAGAGGTTCTAGTTTTAACCATGATGATTTGTACTCAATGGTGAATGGAAAAAATGTAAATATGAGTCCTAGAACATCAAATTTTGGTAGTTTGGGGTTTGATGAGGAGAGGGGGAATGTGGGGTACCCTGCATCTGCTAATGGTGGAATTTTTTCTCCGGCGACCGGAGGACCGTGGACAAAGAAAGCTAATGGGAGAGAAGGTGGAAAAGATCTTCATATGTTTGTTTGGAGTTCAAGTGCTTCACCAGTATCTGAAGGAGGGATTCATGTGTTTAGGGGAGGAGATTATGGTAATGAACTTGGAGTTGAAGCTCACCCTAAAGGTTGGCACACACCTAAATTGGAAATTATATATGCCATATTGCCAACAAGTCTAAAAGCTCATATGTTTTTTTTTGACTGTTTTGTATTTTAGTTGGGTTTGGTTATCTTGTTTGTTGAGTACACTATTTTTTGGAGATAACATGTGTTCATATGTTGTTTACTATTTTACTATTTAGTTGGTTTTGGTTGTCTTGACTTGGATGAGTACACTATTTTTTGTGATCCTATGCTTGTTCTTGGTATTTTTACTTTGTGATTCACTTGAAAGAAATATGTGAATGAACTGTTTTTGTTTGTGGAGCCTGCTGCATTACTAAGTGAACTCTTACTAAGTATGTATGTCCTAGAGACAATCATTATTAGGGACAAATGTACTTGAATTCATTCGTATTATTAATAAGATTAATATTTATGGCATTTGCAATTATTGAATTATTATTTGATTGTTTGTAATTATTCATTAATGTGCATCCCTTACGTTGTCATTAATAGAGTGAGATATTGATGATAGAGCGTAACTCTAAAATAGCCTCGACTAATGATCATCGAGAATGGGATATCGATGATATGTTATAAGTCGACATGTGGTCTGCGTCACATTCTTAGAGAATGTAGTATGTCTCACCTGCTACTAGTAATGGTTACTAGTGATGGAAACATGGATACTTTTGGAAATTGTTGGTATACCCTGCTGATAAACTATTTGTTAGACATGTCTAGAATGTTATCAGCGTGTGGGATATAAAGGTCCTTTGACTTGAGGTCAATACGCACCTTATTTACAGAGTAATGTACTTTGACCCTGTCCTAAGCTTAAACTCCTTATAGGATAAGATATGGCTTGTGTTGGGTGCATTATGATGTAAATTAAGGTGGTAGTTGAGCCAAGAATAGGATTCATTCCTTGATTGGATATTCGAGAGAGCACTCAACTTCTCAGTGATATTAGGTCGACCAAGTCATTGGCCAATGCAAGAGACATATTTAGAATATGATCTAGTTGTCGACTAATATAAATGAGATAAAGTGATCAAGCCATTTGGATAGACACATGGCAAATCCTAAGCTTGATCGAGTGTGTCGCGAATGAAAGGAATTTATCATCTCACATAAAGGTTATGTTTGCTGGATTCATGTAAACGTACTTCATATATTGAGTTCGTCGTACGACGCAGTCTAGGAGTTTCGTATGGACCTTAATTGGATTAGTGTCGATAAATGAAGGCCTATAAGGTCACACTATGTCGATTGTCTCTTCGATCTAAGGGTGTATTGAGAAAGTATTAAATATTTGATTTGGGATCGAGATATTTAAATTGATAATAACTATGAGATAATTTCTATTAGATGGAAATTATTTAATTAAATCAAAATTAGATTTTGGATTTAATGTGCTGAATATATATATTAAACGAAAACGGAAAACGGAAAACGGAAATTTACATAAGGCGCCGACACTGCAGTGGGCCCAGTCAGACTGGCCCATTGCACCTCGGTTTTTGGGCCAGGCTTGGAGCACAACCCTAATCTGATTTGTTGCCCTAATTTCAACTATAAATATAACACTCTCCATTGTTAATTAACACACCAATTCTATAAACTTTCTAGACTTAGAGTCTCGAACGAAACTCTCTCAAACCTCTGCCAAGATTTTCTGGCTTTCTTGACAGAGGAATACACCGTAACATAGTGCTTGCAGTCGAAGGGATAGTCGCGTGTACTCCCTAAGTAAAGACTCCAGATAATACAACCTATAAGTGTTCTAGTTTTATGTTACATGTTTTGATTGTCATATAACCATATCAGAAGAAATTGTTGGGGTAAGTAGAACAAAATTTTAAACTTCTGCTGTGCCTACTTATATGTTTTGAACCCAACAAAAATTAGTCCCTTATGTTTGAGGGTAGGTCCAAAATAGTCCTTTAAGTATGCATGCATTTTAAGGTTGTCAAGAGTTGACACTTTTAGTCTCTGTAAAAAATGCACACTGTTTTTGTTTGTTGAGCCTGCTGCGTTATTGAGTAGCCTTCTACTAAATTTTTTTTTGGTATCAGGTGTAGCTTTGGCCATTTTCTTAGGAAAATTTCTGAAAATGGTCCTGTTTTTTCTTCTCGTGCGAATGCTTGCATTACTTAAAATTATCTTTTGCACCGGTATACAATCCAGCATTTTAAATTACTGAGTAGAAAAAATCACAGAAATACTTCTCTTTGAGACAACATGTGCGCATTTTTAGTTAGTATTTGTATATAACATTTTGATCTATATATGTACAGTTTGTGTTGAGGACAATGCACTTTATGAAAGGTTGCATCCTCCATTGTGCATATGGAATCTGTTGAGTTCATATTATGCTCCTCATTTTCATTCGGCAGGGAAAGTATTTTTGTTTTTATGATTAATGAGTGATTTGTCTATCTTATTGTACATTAGATTATGATGATTTTGGAAAGAACTCCAATGGATGTCATCGAGAAGAGCCGGTGCTAAAGAAGCTTGGCTCAATCTCTACCGCCGAGCTGTTTCCCAAGACTGCTAATGAAACTAAGGCTACTGCTATGCCTCCTGCTAGTGTTATGACCAGACTTATTCTGATTATGGTGTGGCGAAAACTCATTAGGAACCCAAATACTTATTCTAGCCTATTTGGCCTCACTTGGTCCTTGATCTCATTCAGGTATGCACACTGAAGTTTCCTTACTTAAATGCATTTCGATACATGTATCAATTTACTAACGTTTGAAAACAAACTAGAATACTCATTCCATTCGACCCTATTTTATTCAATTACTAAATAATTTCTATGGTTTCAGGTGGAACGTTGAGATGCCTGTGATTATAGCTAAATCAATATCAATTCTCTCTGATGCTGGTCTTGGAATGGCAATGTTTAGTCTTGGTATGTTTGTTATGGCTAACATTCACAAAAGTCCTAAGAATTGCCCTATGTTTAAGGTTGTTGGAACTGATTTTTTCCCCATAAACTTCAGGTTTGTTCATGGCGTTGCAGCCTAGAATGATTGCCTGTGGAAAAACAATTGCTACCTTCTCTATGGCAGTGAGATTCATCACTGGTCCAGCAGTCATGGCCGCTGCTTCCATCGCTATTGGACTTCGAGGCGTTCTTTTGCATATTGCAATTGTTCAGGTAAAGGACCTATGTGATACAGAAGTTCAACGGCTTCAATGCAACAACTCCTATCAACCGATATAATCGTTTTGTGTATTTTAATTTTTCAGGCAGCTCTACCTCAAGGAATTGTTCCTTTTGTCTTTGCGAAAGAATACAATGTTCATCCTGATATACTTAGCACAGGGTGAGGACTTCGCAAACTTGCTACTTCTCATCATATACCACGATCAGCATTCATTAAGTTTTTATGCACCAATAGTGCAATGTTTTACACGTTAAGTGTGATTCGACTTGTTCCGACAAATTATTCACCATCTTTTCGAATTACTAACCTATAGTGTTTCCATTTACCAACTCTGTTTCGGTTTTATCACTAGTCATTGTGTAAAACTTCAAAACTCTTTATTTTGTTTTGTTTTCTGAAAGAAAATCACAATGCCCTATGTTGCTCGGACTCTCCAAAAATAAACTACTTTTGGAGTATTCGACACACACCCAACTATATTTTTGAAGAGTCAAAACAACATAGACAATGCCAGAAGTATGCTTTAGAAAATAACTCTTTTCGATTGCCTTATAATATTGGTACTGGTGATTGCAGAGTTATATTTGGGATGTTAATAGCCCTTCCAATCACCTTGGTCTACTACATTTTGCTGGGGCTTTGATGCTGAAGACAAGTAATGCTGCAGAAGCTGTTAAACTCAAAGGAAATGACTTTTTGCCATTGCTTTTTATGGTTCTAACAAAAACATAAGCTCTCACTAGTCACTTCTCAGTGCATTAGAATTATTTTGTTGTCTATTTATCCCTTCTTTTTTTGAACCTTGTTTTGTTCAGTTGCTTTCATGAAGAAAGTTAAACTCATTCCTCCAGTTTAGTACCATTGACTTAGAAAAAATTATTGTTTGAGCTATACTGAATTATATTAAGCCTTTTTTTAAAAAGAAAACTCTCAAGCCTCAACATATTTTCAAGACTAAAATATTTTAGTAAAAACATTATTTATCTTGAGATAAAAAGTTGGTTTTTCTTCACTGGCGAAAGATAATACTCCTACCATATCTACTACTACTAGTATTACTCTATTAGTCAGAGTTGAACGAGTGTAATGCGTACATTTGTAACATTGAAAAAGGCCTATGCATAGGAATTTTCACTTAAGTCTCACTTAATAGATTCCTTAATTTGCACAAAATTAGTAATTCAGAAATTTATAGGAGATTCAAATTTCTATGAATTAACACATTATTTAAAATAATTTAATTTATTGGGATTATTAGATCTAAACTTGTTTTGTGGTGTTAATAAACTGCCTTCATAGTCCATTCATTGCAAATATTTTTATTTTTTAAAATATATTTTAATTTCCAAACTGCTGCTAAAAACAATCAAACCGTCATTAAAAAAACTAAACTGCGGCTAAAAGCAATCAAATTGCCGCTAAATATAACCTAAGGGCAACCAAACCACCGTTAAAAAAGCAATCAAAAGCCGCTAAATGCAACCAAACAGCCACTAAGTTAAACCAAACGATGCTAGATGTGACCAAACCACCGTTAAAAGCAACAAAACCTCCGCTAAGTTAAACCAAATCGATGCTAAATGCGACCAAACCACCGTTGAATGCCATCAAATCGCCGCTAAATGCAATTAAACCACCACTATACTAAAATAATAAATACTTTTAGATTAGATAACCACTATCAAAATAGAGATTCAATTATTAGTTACTTTTACTATTATTATACATTTATTTTCAAAAATTATATAGTAAGTAGTACTCTAACAAATTTAGCGTGCACTTAAATATCACCAAATAAAATGGAATCATGGCTATATCACTAATAAATATAGTAAAGTATAATCGCTTTGCTTGGTTATCATCAACCCATGTGACCACAACCGAACCAAAAACAATATAAATAAAGTTAAAAGAAACAACCAAAAAGAAAAGAAGAAGAAAAGTCACATCAATCAAACCCTAGACAATCATCATATCTTATAAATTTGTTATCTCCACTAATTCCCAGTTTCATTCTCAGCCAAGTAAGTATACAAAATTATCATCAACATGTTGCAACCTGAGAATTATAACTTGGACTACTATCATTATATGGCTACCGGTGAATACAATCTTGATTTCCCAGTGACTAAAAGTTATTCTACTTGTTCATTTTATAACCCTGAAGAAGAAGAAGAAGAAGATGAAGCTAATAATATTGCTGTGTCAAAGAATATTATTCATAAAGAAGCTGAAAGAAGAAGAAGAGAGAGGATCAACTCTCATCTTAATCAACTCCGAACCCTTCTTCCTGCCAATTCTAAGGTTAATTTTTACTTTTCTCTTGAGTTAATTTGACGTATCTGCAAAATATGATTAATTTTTATTTTTTCATCTTCACTACGTTTAATTATCTTACTGAACAATTAAATTGGAGTTTTGATCACGGCGGATTCAGAGCACATCAACAATATTTTTTGTATAAATTAAGAATTCCATTACATATCTATATATACATATTTAACTGTGTACCTTTTTTTAATTAATAAGCCATCTCCACTCTTGGAGCATGACTTGATTTTATTCAGATCAGCAACCTAGCTATATTTAACTGTATATTAGTAATAGCTTGAGGTCATTCTTAAATTTCAAATTCTAAATTTATCTCTAATTTGATCAACTAGAATTTGGTGCCTTTTTTGTGTCTGAAAAGGCATGCGTAATTTCATATAATTTTAATTTTCTTTTGACCAAGGGGAATGTGAATCCAACAACAATAAATGAGCTGATACGCTTAGGATCATACAAAGAATATTAAGATTAATTTAACTTCTTGTGCATATATCTTAGAGTTACAATACCACTATAGAAAAAGAATGATACAATTATAGTGTCTCGAAGGTGTTTTCTTGGAGCCTAATCATATTATCCTCGTTTCCTTTTACAAATCTTCATTAATTCAAGCTCTATATTTTATATTTTATAAGTCAGGGTCTTGAGACCTATGGCTTATTAATTTGAAGAACTAAATAATGACCTATTTGATTCACTACTAAAAGATCTCTATTTTTTCACTAAAAATTCTCTATTTTTTAGTGTCTATTTGGTGGGAAAATCCAAAATATCAGTGTTTTCATACGAAAAAATTAGAAAATTTCTCAGCGTTTTCAATGAGAATCTGTTTTCCACCAGCATTTTTCCAGTGAACCAATTCGGTGGGAATGAGATGAGAAAATCATGTTTTGTAGCATAAATTAATTTCCTACTGAATGTCGGTGGGAAAAAACATATGTTTTTAATAGTGATTATTATTTTTGTCTCTCCTTTGAAGTTTGAACATTCAAGACTCATTAATTATAGCACAGATTAAAGTTAATCCTTACAATGGCTACAATTTTAACAATGATGATTCTTTATATTACACTGGTCAATAGTCTAGGGTTCATAAAATTCATGGGATTACGAAAGTTGTTTCACGTTTTTACTTGTGAAGTAACAAAAACAAAATGTCCTCGGTTTCTCTTTATGATTTATCCTTTAAATTTTACCCTTTTGACTGAAATTCTCTTTTTCCACAGATAGATAAAGCTTCTTTATTGGCAAAGGTGGTTCAACGTGTAAGGGACCTAAAAGAACAAACCTCAAAAATCATGCAATGCGAGACAAATTTCCCTTCTGAAAATGATGAAATTACTGTGCTCTCTAATGATAGTTCAGCTGATGGGAAATTGTTAATTAAGGCTTCAATTTGTTGCGAGGATCGGTTCGATCTCATCCCCGACCTAATCCAAACCCTAAAATCGCTCCGATTGAGTCCTATGAGAGCTGAAATGGTTACATTAGGAGGGAGAATACGAAACGTGATCATATTAGCCCCCGATAAAGATTATACAAATAAATCTTTATTGTTCTTGAGAGATGCATTGATGTCTATTATTCAACGTTCGAGTTCTGGTAATGATCAACGGGGTAAAAGGCGAAGAGTATTGGATCAAAGAATAGCAAACTAGCTAGCACCTAAACTCTAGTTCTTATAAATGTGTGAACATTGGATTTATGGTGTCTTTTATTGACAAGTTTAGACTTGTAATACTAGTAACTAGTTAGGGTGTTAAAACATTTTCACTCATGGAAAAACCCTAAATGTAAGTAACTGTTGATGTGATCATGTATATGAATGTCAACAAGAGGAGATTATAAACTTCTCATGTATATGTTTGGTTGTTGAAGAGTCAGTTCTCTATACATTGTGGAAAAGCAAAATTGTGCCGGAAGAGAGATTTGAAATTGAGGTGTTGTAACATATGCAAAGTCACTATATCATGTCCCATTCTTATACATGTTTTATTTTAATTAACTTCTCTTTAGTTGGTTTAAACTTTCAATTCAAGTATATATATAATTTCCTGAAAAAAAGTATATATAATTTGAAATTTCTCATGACTAAAAACACGTGTATTTTTCACAAAATTTTTGATGGAATATATGCTTGTCGGAATTGTTTCCGGTGAACTTCTGTTAGTATAATCTGAAACATGTCGACGGTGCTTGAAATATCCGTGGGAAATTCACAATTTTTAGTAGTGTGCATCGTGAGAGTAATGATTTCTATTGGAAATAAGTATCTACCCATCAAGGGTGGTGTAAAGAGTGTTCACTTAGCATTTATTTTTTTAGTTAAAAAGAGTGTTCATCTATTAAATTAAGAAAAAATCAATTTTATTTTTCTAAATTTGTCATTATTAAGTGTTAGGTGACCAAATCCCAATACATATTTAATTAAGAGCATTTTAGTCAAATAACTTATTTTTACCTATAAGTTAGTATTTTCTTAAGGGGTGTGCAAATGGCTAAGTGAACACTCTTTTTTATCCAGATGGAGTAACTTACGATGTACGATTAAGATAAAAAAAAAAAAGAGAGACGGTATTTTAACACGCGCTCTCTTCTCTCACGCAAGCTAAAATTTAGGTTGTGATATAGGAGGTTGGTATGATATAACATGATAATCGTCACCAAGTAATGACTCCATACAAAATTCGTTCTAGTTTTTCGCTTTCGCTACACAAAAATTCGTAAGTTCTCGTTTTATATTTTGTGCGCTACTCTTTAATACTTAGAGATTAATTTGCATCGGATACACTAAATCAATTAATCATAATTAATTAATATATAAATTTACATCATTAAATATTTAATCATAATAACTTAAATTTGCTTGGCATAAACACCCGAGGAAATACTTACTTTATTTCAATTATCGTTTTCGGCGGACAACTCATCTTGTAGACAGTAAATTTGAATGAAAGATAACTTTGTCAAGGGGAAAGTCCCGAAGGCGAAACCCCCCCCCCCACATGTACCAGAGGCCCCTTGGCCAGGTGGGATGTAAATCGAGGGATATGCGCGAGTGGCAGCCCTGCAAGGGAGAGGACCAACTGGACACGAACTAAACAACAACCCTTGCAATATTTCAGCAAAGACTGTCACCACACGGATTCGAATCCGCGACGTCGGAGTGGTTGTACCCCAATCACCTTGCCACTTACCAACTCGCCTGTGCCCCTGGGGACAAGAATGAAAGATAACTGGTGCCTAGTGGTTCTGTTTTGGGGCCTTATGAACTAGCCGAGTATTGTCTCGGCTAAACATTCCCATTTTACACTTGCACCTTTTAACTAGGGCTGGCCAACGGGGCGGGTCGGTCTGGTCCCGACCCGACTCCGCCCCGGTCTGTCCCTACCCTGCTATAAAAAAAATCGGTAACGAGACTCGAACCGGGACGGGGCCTGGGCTCGTCCTGCCCAGGCCCGTCCCGCCCCGATCCCCCCCCTTTGCAAAAAATGGCCCTTGCACAACGGCTAAAATATAAAATGGTTGTTGTGCAACGACCATTTTTTGACCTCCCCCAACCCCCTACCCCCTTAATATTTTTTTAACCCGTAAGTTAATATATTTACACTTTAATCCAATTTCCCAACTATAAATACTTCATTTTCTCTTCATCTTTCTCACAAATCTTCCTACAATCTCTCTAATCTCTTAATCTATCTCTCTACAAGTCTACATTGTCTACTAAATATAAAATTTTATTTATTCAGTTGTAATTTGTATAACTACATCAAAGTTCAAAAATTGGGAGTGAAATTGGCAACTAGCTTGAGGATCATCCATCGAGCAAAGTTTCAATTTTCAATCTTGATTACACGTCGACGTTACGTCGGCGTTTGGTACATTCGTTCCTTCTTTAAATTATTATTGTTACTTTATTTTAATTAGCGCACTTAGTTTCATTATCTTTAACTATTTATTAGCATACTTAAAATAGAATGATTAAGAGGTATGTTTAAGGGTAAGGGTAAGGATGTTTCTTCTAGTAGGGGTAACAAGGGCATGCGTACCTCTTCTAGTCATCCTATTCCTAGATAGGATGATTTGGTTGATTACACACATATAGATCATGGAACTGTTTTTTTTTTCCTGAAATGCCATTAGATTTAGACGACGAGATATTTTCTGCAACTCAACCAGACTTTAATTTAGAAGATAATCTAGATGACACACCCACTAGTGCACCTCCAACCGGAACGCCTCCTATTCCACTAGTATGAGACGAGACCCAATAAAACGAAAATTAAAATCAGATGCATGCATTTTTTTATAGGGACGAAGAGAATCAAGTAGTTAGATGTCAAATTTGTAAAAATGTTTATAAATTTAAAATGGAAAATGGTCAGGGTGGGACGGGAGGTTTACTGAGACACGTACAAAACTTTCACGATGCTAGGTGGGATCAATACTTGATTGAAAAATCGGGTGCGCCAATGCCCTCTCAGTCGGGACAAGGTTCACATACTGTCCCGGACCAAGTACAGAGTCAAATTAACCCTATGAAGGGGGAATTGTAAGCCCTAAATACGATAAACATAGAGATAGGGAAGCAATAGGAAAATTAGTTTCGGTGGAGGGTTTGCCTTTTTCATTTCCTTCCTCTCCTGGTTGTATTCATTACATTAGAGATATGTATAATCCTGTTTTTAACGATTTTCCTAGATCAACTGTTAGGAGAGATGTATTTAAATTTGCACATGAATATCAACAATATTTACGTTATTCCTTATATCATTTTCCTGGTAAAGTATCTATCACGTATGATATAGACCGTAGTACTAACGGTCATGATTATTTAACGGTAACATGTCATTGGATAGATTATAAATGGTCTATGCAAAAACGTATTTTAGCGTATAGATATATTGATGATAGACACATTTTATTGCAGAAAATATTCATCAAGTTTGCGATTATTATGGTATGACTGACAAAATAATGATTGTTACATTAGATAATGTTTCTTCTAATAATTATGCTATTAGACTTTTAAAAGATCTTTTAACTCCATCTTTTCCTAATCTTTTTCATATAAAATGCGTGTGCTATATTTATAACTTAGTTGTAAATGATGGTCTATCACTTTTTGAAAACATTCTTAATAAAATACAACTTGCTATAAACTTTATTTTTAGAAGTAATAGAATACAACGAAAAAAAGAATATAAAATAACTTGTCACGGTTGTGGACTAGCTTATAGAAAAAATTCCGAAGAAGTAGCGACTAGGTGGAATTCTTTATACGAACAACTGTTTGTTGCTTATGATTATAGAAGACCTATAATTTTATTTTTTAACGTCCATATTCGAAATCCAACTGATATGGTTGTAGATAACGATTGGAAAAAAATTTCAGAACTTATTGTATTTCTAGAGAAATTTTTTCAAGCAACAAAAGAAATTTTCCGGTATATATTATCCTACTATTTCAACTATGTTATTTTATATAGCTCTAATATTTTTATTATACGGTTGTAAAGCACTAATTGAAACTATTTATGATTGTATAGCAGTATTTCCACCTCCAAGTCCCAAAAATCCAAATGACCCACCACCTATTGAACAAACTAAAGAAGAAGTGTTGTGTAACATACAAGATGAATGCAAAAAAGTATATAGGTATTACCAACAAGAAAATGCTAGCAACCAACCGACTTCCATACCATCTTCTTCTTCTTCAACACAACCTCAAAAAAGACATGTCGTTTTTGCGGCTATCATTGAAAGCCTTAGACATAGAATGTATAGTGCTAACACTACTAACCAAGTTAGCGATTTTGATATTTTTGTTTTGCAGGGTGTTGTACCATACCAAACAGTTCTTAATGAAGAAAAACGCGAGGACTTGCTGAAATATTGGATGGAGAATGAAAAGACATTTCCGACACTGTCAAAGATGGCCCGAGATGTGTTGAACATTCAAGCGTCATCAACAGCGTCTGAAAGCGCTTTTTCTGTCGACAGATTTCAAATAGGAGAGCACAGACACTCATTAGCGGGAGACAACTTGGAGATTGTAGTATTATTCAGAGATTGGATACGAGCGGAGCGGAGAAGGTGCGGTCAACCGGAGATCAACGAAGAAGAAGACGAAAACTACAACGAAATCTTATCAGACGGAGGTGGAAGCGACGTCGAACAATTTGACCAACAAATACCAATTTCAACCGAAGAACCACAAGAAATTATAAAGAAACTAGAAAATGTGTTTTTAAATATGTAATTTTTTAATTACAAATTTACTATGTTATTTGCAACTTTAAACACCACAAAGTTGCAATTTTGACAATTGTATTACAAAAAAATCATATTTCTATTAAATAATATAAAATATACAAAAAACAGTCTTGAATATTTTTATTATACTATCTTGTTCAATTATTGAGGTGTTTATATATATGTTATTTTTTAAATTAAGTGCAAAAAAAAATATCGGAAAACCTGACCCCGTCCTGCCCCGACCGGATAATACTGGTTCCCTTTTCCGACGGGAACGGGACGGGACATCGTCGAATTCCGCCAATCCCGGTCCGCCAATCCTGCCGGAGGACCGGTCCCGCCCTACCCCGTACTGTCGTGTCCCGTCCCACCGGGACCCGCCCCCACCCTTTACTTTTAATTCACTCAGATAAACACTTTTTGTATAAAAAAGTTAAAAGTGAGAATTTGCAAACTTACTGCTATCAAGTCACAGGCCAACCGACAAGTGTCGTCATGTAATGTCGAAAAACAGCCTTTGTCGAGGTGGCGCACGCACTGCAATTCTTTTGCCGGCTGAGCGTGCTGTTTGTCGGCTCACTCCTCCTCCACCACAACAATCATCACTTACCTTGTTCTTCTTCATTGTCTCCTTTCTCTCTGTCTTGTCCACTAATTATTTGTCTCTTTTCTCTCTGAGTCTTGAGTCTTGACACATTCTGAAATGGCGTGCTTCATTGGGTCTTGTTTTGTAAATATCTCCCTCCCTCTCAATTTACTCGACATTGTTGTCTTTTTAGTTAATCTAAAAAAATAATATATTGAAAAATAATAATTTAATTTTAAAATTATTATTTTATCTTTAATGAAATTATATATAACCATACACATATCTATAACTATTTTTAGATAATAAGAATTAAAAAAAACTCTTTAATTTTTTTTAAACTCTATGTCAAGTCAAACATCTTCATATAAATTGAGACGACGAAAGTATCCTTTTTTCTTAATATATGTTGTACTGTTTAATTACACGTAAAGATATAAGAAAAAATGAAATGTTTTTAAAATTTATAATCTAAAATAAAATAGATATTTATATGATTACAAAATTTTTAAAGGTAAAAGAGATTTCGAATTTTTAATTATAGAAAGATATATTTTTTTTGAGACGAAATTAAAAAAAACGTGATGCATACATTAGAACGATTGGAATAATATGTTTCAACACTTGCCATTGTTATGGGGTATAAGGTCTTCCTCTTCGGTCTACCATTTTCCAACTTATGTCATGATAAAGTGTAAGAATATTCCCTTATTTGGGATCATCCAGTGCCAGAGAATGACAAAATTAGTCCTTTATATTCGGGTGTAAGTTTAAAATAAAATAATCTTTATCGAAAATTTGAGTCATTTGGTCTTTTATATGGTTATGAAAAGCGAATATATTTATATCTCAATCAAATATTTAATGAATTCTGATCGCTAGTAGAATTTAACTAGAGGCATCAGAAAAATTTCGCTAAATCATGGATATTGGCATATTGCAACATAAATATTACACCAGGCACCAGAAGTAGAAAAAATTATTGGAAAATTCATGTTTTGGAAATGAAGAAATTCCCCCCAAAACCTTATGGGGGAATGGGCTATATTAATATCAACTTCTGGTATAATGCATTGGGCAATTCACACTATTGCCCCTATTTTAGGATGGTCATTAATTTTGTCCCTCAAATTAGTGATCTTTAATTTTTTACCTTCGCTTAAAAAAATGACCGAAATATATTTGAGATTATGAGTTCCGAATCTCAGTAGAGTCAAAAATAAAAAAAATTGTAAGGCAAGATTTCACTAGAAAATATGCATATTCGGCCAAAGTTGTATAAAAATTATGTCTTATGGGCATAGTTTCTATGTAATTATGCTTCCGAAAATACCTCTGAGCTTGTAGGTTCGAATTCCACTAGAGTCAAAAAGAAAAAAATCGCAAGACACGGTTTCATAGAAATTATGCATATTCGATCAAAGTTGTATAAAAATTATGTCTTAAGGGGCATAGTTACATAGAAACTATGCCTGAAGGTAAAGTTTTGTTGAAAAATTAAGATTGTCTTGTCCGGCTAGTTACATAGAAACTATGCCCTAAGGGGCATAATCTCTATATAACTTTGGCCGAATAGACATAATTTTTATGAAAATTTTGCCTTGCGAATTTTTTCCCTTTTTTGCGTATGTTGGGATTCGACCCAGAATCTCTGATTTAGTAGACCCGCAAATAAAGAGTATTTTGGCCCATAAATTTTCATTAAATGAGAAGTAAGCGAAAAAATAAAAAACCAGCGAATTATGGGACAAAAATTAAAGAACAGCCCGAATGAAGGACAATCCACTCAATTCTGACTAATGCATTTGGGGAATATGAACTTTGATGGGAGAACGGAAACAACTAACAAGAGTGCAAAATTGCAAACAAATTAACAAATAGTCCATGCATGGCCCATTACAATATTAGTCCAACCTATTACACCAGCAACCCAAACTTTATTTGCATTCACTAAGACAAATATAAAGTGGAAAAATCTTGATTTCCACTAATCTTATTGCATTATTAACTATTTGTTTAACACATTTTATTTGTAGGAAACGAAATACACTTTTTCACCAACACTCAATATTTGGACTAAAGAGGAACCCTTTTCACGACCCTAACCTTCAAACCATGTGTCATTCGAATCACAACAGTAGCCATAGGCGAAATTGTTTGTGCTTCCACTAATTGAATATGATAATTATATATTATGGTAGCTGCCACCATTTTCAACTGAATAAATGCCATTTCTTTCCCTAAACAAGTCCTTGGCCCCGCATGAAACGCTGGAAATTTGTAAGATGGCTCATGCTTGACTCCTCCTCGCTCTGAAATCCATCTTTCTGGCTTAAATTCTAAACAATCTTTTCCCCATAAATTCTCCATTCTCCCCATTGTATAAACCGATATCAATATTTTCATGTTTGGACTCACACGGTGACCACTTGGTAGGACATCGAGTTCCACTGGAGCTTTGTGCTCAATTGCAACGGGAGGGAATAGTCGAAGAGCTTCACAAAATGCACCATGTAGATAGACCAATTTTTGCGAATCCTCTATGTTGAAAAGCTTGAGATTTTCATCTTCTTTTAGATGCAATTGTTGTTGAATTTCTTCTCTAATTTTTGTCACTACTAAGGGATTTTTAGCCAAGAGCCAAAAAAACCAAGTGAGAGTAGAGCTTGTTGTGTCTCTACCAGCAAACATCAAATTCAAGAAAGTGTCTCTTAGAAATTCTTGTACATTACCCGCATTATTATCAGTATCTCCATTCGTCCACTGATTGTATGCTTTAACATAGTCAGTGAACAAGTCAAGGTCATGATCCTCGTCATTGATGTTATTTTTCATGAGTTTTTCTTGCTTTTGTGAAATCACAGGATATATAAATTGATCGAAAGCCTCCCATGCTTTAATAAGATTCTTCTCTTTACCAATTCGAAGCCATTTTTGCAATTTCCAGTAGCTTTCTGGTAAGACATGTCTGTATAAAAGTGCATCCACCATGTCGTTGAACGCCTTTTCACATGGCACATGAGGTAAATTTTGAGATAAACTTTTCGGATCATGATCAAGTAACAATTTGCTGATAGCATCAAATGTGAATCTCTGAAAAATGTCTTGCAAATCAAACGTTATGCCTCGTTCTGCAAAAGCATCAAGAATTGGTACGAGGCCTTTATCGATAGTGTCCCGCACATTCCTTTGTAACAAAATTTGGAACTTGACATGATTCATTAAGGACATGGTGATTTTCCTATGAATCTCCCATAACTCATAATCAACATTGAAGATCCCATTTCCTAATATATTGAATATTTTACGAAACTTGGGTCCCTTTGGATAGTTTGAGAAATTTCTACTAAGGATATGGTCGATATTTGCAGGATCACTAGTGAATAACATGTCCATGTTGGCAAAAGCAGGACCATGGAACTCAAAATTGCTACTACTGTCTAAGAGAATGTCAGTGAAAAATTCATGGATTCGATGAGCATTGTGAACTAATCCAGGCAACATTCCAACAAGGGGCCAATTTATTGGAGCTGAACTTTTTGTTGATTTATTTTTGAAGTACCAATAAGTGAAACACAATATTGTCAAGGGAAAGAGGGAGTATTCAAGAACATCCATTGTGGTACAAGTTTAAATTTTCAAGCTAGCTTTGCTCTTGTAGTGTCTGCACATTATCGAAAAATACTTTTATTAATTTCGGTAAACTAAATGGAACTTATTTTTTTTTGTTTGAAAAAAGAGATAACAATCACAACATAAAGACAAAATTATAGAGAGCTTCTTTTGAAAAACATTGTTGCGCGTAGGGATGTCAACGGATCGGATCTAGATTGGATTCTACTAGATTTAGATCCAAATTCGTTTTTTATACCTGGATCCATATCCGAATTCAGATCCATCTGGTCCATGAAAATCATATCCAAATCCGGATCTATCGGATCCACATGTAAAAAATTTTGCTAATCTCTTTCGCCAAATATTTGTTTATGGATTAGTACTAGTGAATACTACTAGATTTCTTTTTATTGAAACATAAAAGATGAGTATTATTATTTTTTATTATTGAAAAAATTTACTGGAATACTAAAGTAGATTATATATGCCAAGCTAAATTAAGATAGCACTTTGCTTGTATGGTGAACCTATAAGATCACCACATTAGTTGCAGATTCATGTCCTATGAAATGAAATAATTTGCATATCCTTTCGTAAGAAATTATTTTGAAGCATCTTTGAATTTACCAACTTAGCAAAGTTATTAACTTATTCGTAAAATGAAACTACAAAATAATTTACTGATTGATTATGTAATCATTAATGAATAGAAGAACGGGTAAGAAAAAACTTATTCCATCTTTTATCCTTATTCATGTAGTAATGTTACCAGTAGAAAAAATAAATAAAATTAATTAATATGTTATGGATATATTTAATAAAAAACAGATTCACGGATCGGATCTGGAACGGATACGGATCTCAAATACAAGATCCAGATCCAGATCCGATCCGATCCGTCAGAAATGGATCCGGGTCCGATCCGAATCCGTCGGGTCCAAATTTTAAAGATTCATATCCTAAAAAATGGATCTGGATCCAGCGAATCCGGACCGAGTCCAGAATCCACTGACATATCTAGTTGCCCGTGTAAACAACATCTAATTAGGTAACACCCTTATAAAATATTTTTTCTATCATTATATCTCGAAAAATGAATAAACCCATATATGTTTATCCAATTCAATTTCTAACAAACACCAAGAAAGGTCATACTCAAAGACCAACCATTTAACTTCCCTAGTAAAACAAAAGGGAAGGAAGAACTAAAGCAAATTTATTTAACACCTTATATCATGAATTCGGGTTATATATTGCTAATATAAAGAATTTTTTATTGATCTTATCAAGTCATTCAAAAAATACCTACAAATTTATGTGAAATTTGTAAATTTAAGAATAAGACAAGTTGCTTACTATAACATGTGTATATATCATGACTTGATAGCGTAAAATTTTACTATACTAACTTAAACTCCCAAATCAAATCCAAAGAATCTGTCTGTTCCTTATTCCTAACATTCACGAAAAGACAAAATTCCTAGGAAAAAAAATGCACAATAAAGAAATATGCTAACACTAGAAACTGCTCTTCTAGTTAGAGAAGAGTCCAGTTTATATCACACAAAGTTTTAGAGAAATACCATTAGCAAATATATGAAGCAGAGGGTCTCCTCGAATGTGTGTATGAATTTTAGTGGAGGAGCAATTTTGTATAGATATCTGAATAGTAAAGTCTTTAATTGCATATCTTAGATAAAATGGGGCTTTATACTTATAGTACAGGAGGAAGCCGTTTGGACATGAATATATATAAAAAAAAAATAGAAGTTTCAAAATAGTCTTTAGCAATAAATCGGACAGATTTTATACATTTTTTTTAGTTGAGTTTCAAGTTTGAAAAAGTAATTTTGATATCTTTTTCAAGTAATTTTTTTCACTCATAAAACTTTTACTCCGATACTCTTTCATTTTTAATCAGTTTCAAAAAAATATTTTTTTTCTATTTAGTAACAATTCAATTTTAAAATGCTCATTGTATCCTTAATAAAATGATTAATAGTCACATAAATATCTATGATGGATTTTAAGCTATAAGTAATAAAAGCTTTTTTTCTTTTTTAAATTCTGTGATGAGTTAAAAACTATCATATGAATTAGGAAAAAAATGTTATTTTATAAGTTAAGTGTATATATAAACACAATTTCAAATTTTTAATTATCTTTTTAAATCTTTTGAAACTTAAAGTAGTACTTTCTTTTTTATGTCCAAAGCCTACAAAAAGTTAGGAAGGAAAGCGAATTTTTGTCGGGCGGCGGTGGCACGTACTATGCTGGATGATAAATGAAAGCCCATGTAGAATCACCTCTCATTTAATAATTATTTGTAATAAAGATATTTTTCGTAATTTGCTAATGTGTTAAAAAATCTTAATTTTTAATCAATGCAAACAATATTGTCATATAAAAAGGATAAATATTTTATTAATATTAACACATGTTGTGAAGTTTCATGCGTGATCTTAAAATGAATCATTATTAAGAATCTCTAATAACATTATAAAACTTTCAACTGCTTTTTTTCCTCACTCCGTCAACGTACAAAACGGCTAGCTTACTACTCAAATGTAACACGCAGAATAATGTAATTCTCATTGGAGTTCTCATTTATACAATATATATAAGTGTTTATAATTGTAATCTTAATCGAATGAAGATATCTATTTTATATAATTACACTAAAATAATAATTACAGAATATATGGAGAATATTTGTGTATTCTCTATCACACCCCCGTAGTCGGAGCGGGAGGAGGCCGTACGCTCAGACTGGATATGAAGTCGAGGAACAACTGTCGAGGAAGTCCCTTAGTAAATATATTGTGTATTGATAAAAAGAAGGAACATGTAACACCCGAACATGGCCCATGGAAACCTTCTCACGAACAAAATGAATATCCATCTCAATATGTTTGATTCGCTGATGTTGAACTGGGTTATGAGGCAAGTAGACAACATATATATTATCACAGTAGACAATAGATGCCCTACGTAAGGGACAATAGAGCTCTAGAAGGAGGTTTATGAGCCAACAAATCTCGACAACAACATTCGCAATACCTCTATATTCTGTTTCTGCACTCGAATGAGAAAGCGTGACATGCTGTTTGGCAGACCACGAGATAAGGTTATCACTTAAAAATACACAATAGTTGAAGTAGATCGACGTGTTTCTGGACAACCGCTCCAATCGGCGTCCATATATGATATCAGCCTGGTCGGTGTAGATGGATAAATATGTAACCCATAGTCAAGAGTACCCTTAACGTAACGAATGATACATTTAAGAGCTGTGAAGTGAGGCTCTCTGGGAGCATGCATTAACAGACACACATGCTGAACAACGTAGGCAATATCGAGCCTGGTGAAAGTAAGATATTGGAGCGCACCAGCAAGACTCCTATAAAGAGAAGGATCAAGCATCGAATTTCCGTGATCCGCACTAAGCTTTGATTTGGAGTCGACTGGAGTGGGCATGATCTTGCAGTTAGCCATTTTAGCCCTGTAAACAATCTCTTCGGCATACTTACATTGAAACATGAACATGGCATTCTCGGATCTAGTCACAGAAATCACTAGGAAATAACTCAATTTACTCAAGTCTGTCATGGAAAATTCGGATTTGAGCATGGTAATGATCTCATTTTTAGCACATCTGAGGAGGCAGTCAGGACAATGTCATCCACATAGAGCAAAAGGTATGCAATGTCATTACCTCGGTGAAAAATAAAAAGTGAGTTATCACTTTTGCTGCATATGAACTCAATCTACAAGATGTAAGTGGCAAAACGGTCACACCAAGACTTGGGGGCTTGTTTCAAGCCATAAAGTGACTTTCAAAGCCGATTGACATACTGAGGAGCCGTAGAATGCACAAAGTCATGTGGTTGATGCATATATATGGTTTCTTTCAAATCTCCATGTAAGAACACATTTTTCACACCAAGCTGATGAATTGGCAAATTAATTCCCATATCAATGTTCAAAACAGTGCGAATGGTGGCTGGTTTAACCACTGGACTAAAGGTCTCACCACAATCAACTCCCTCTTGTTGCCCTGTGTCATTTGCCACAAGTTTTGCCTTATGGCGTTCAAGCTCACCACTATATCTGAATTTGTGACGATAAAGCCACATGCGATGAATCATATTCACCCCCTCTGGTTTCAGGACAAGATCCCAAGTATGTTGAGTAGTGAGCGCATCAAATTTCTCATGCATGGTCGTATTCCAATTTGGGTCAAACTTGGATAATTTTGGGTTTTTAGTTAGAGGTGAGATAGTCTGAGTGAATAGGTTAAAGTGGACTTTCGGTTTGAAAATCCCATGATGGCATGGGTTTCCATGCGGTAGGTCGGGATCAAGACTGGGGTAGTAGGGTCGTTTGGATGGTGAGAACTGGGGGTATTGGGGCTGGACTGGGCAGTGGAGTTATCGGGGGCGGGGGTGGTCAACATGGGCTGCGGGGCTGACATCACGAGATTCAGGCAGTGGGGCTGTGACGTCATGGGATTCGGGCAGGGAAGCACTAACATCACGGGATTCGGGAATAGTGGGGTCGTGACAGAAATAATGGGTAGGGGGGTGGTCGACGGGATAGTGGGGGTGGTCGATGGGTTGTGGGGTGGTGATGGGACAGCTGGCAGGGGCAATGAAATTTTAGCAAGAATACTAGTATTATGTATTGCATTTCTAAGAGTGAGGTGTCCAGATCATCAAGGAAGCCATAATCAACGACTTAAAATTTTTGGACGTTTGCAAATGGGAAAATGGTTTCCTCGAATGTGACATGGCGAGAGACTAGGATTTTATTTGTGGACAGATCGTAGCGTAAGTACCGTCTATGGTTCAACGGAAAACCTAAGAAGATGCAGTGAGTAATCCTAGGTGCTAATTTGTGAGGGGCCGTGAAGGCGAGATTCGGGTAGCATAGAAAACCAAAAATCCGAAAGTGATCATAAGAGGGGATCCGACGAAAGAGAATTTCAGTTGGAGTTTTATTTTGAAGGGTTCATGTTGGTAATATATTAAGGAGGTAAGCTGCCATGTGTAGTGCATAAACCCAAAATGAAGGGAGGATGGAAGCATGGAAGAGCATAGTGCGAATCTTATTGTTGATGGTGCGCAGGATTCTTTCGATTTTACCATTTTGAGGTGAGGTATTGGGGCAAGATAATTGAAACATCATGCCATTTTCTGCACAAAATTTATGAAAAGGGGAATTGTAGAATTCACGACCATTGTCACATTGAAATATTTTGATGTTTTTCTCAAACTGGGTTTAAACATACGCCTCAAATTCTAGAAAAATGGAGTAAACTTGAGACTTATATTTTAGAGGATAAACTCAAAGAAAATGAGAGAAGTCATCAAAAGCACCAAATAATATTTTTGACCCAGATTGCTAGTAATAGGAGATGTCCATAAATTCGCATGAATATTATCAAAAGGAGAAAAAAGTTACACTCAATAAGGCCGTAAAAGGCAGTCTAACATGATTTTCTAGAGGACAAGAGTATCAGTTGAGGGTATAGTTTCCTTTATTACATTGAATTAAATTTTGACTTCTAAGAAAATTAAAACCTAGTGTTCCTGGGTGCCTCAGTCTACTATGCCAAGTTGATGGATAGATTGCGGCTAGAGAGGTTTGTTGAGTGACACTTGCAGTGGAAGTGGATGAGAAATGATAGAGGTCCCCCACACTATTGCATCTCGTAAGAGTTGTCCCCGTACGTAGGTCTTTCACAGAAAAACCAAACGGGTCAAACTCAATAGATACATAATTGTCACTAGCAAATTTCCTAAGAAAGATTAAGTTTTTAATAATATTAGGAGCATATAGGACATTTTAAAAAAAATGAAGGGTGAGGTGGTGTAGTTTGAGTGGTGTCAGAGCCTTGAATTGGAATACGATTGACATTGCCGACCATAATAAATTGAGGATTGTTCAAATTAAACAGTTAAGGAAGATTACCGGAGTTACGAGTGAGGTGGGATGTGGCACCCATATCCATATACTATGCATCGTCGGGCTGCTGTAGATTCATGGTGTTGCAGGCCTGGCCCAGTTTGGTAGGTGTAAGTAGGTCGTATGGTTGTTGTTGTTGGGCCGCTGAGAAGTGGGCCTGCTGTGTTTGAGCGTTGGACATGGGCCTGGAGGAGCCCCATAATGCTAGGCTGCTACCATTGGCCTATGGTTTGGGCCGACACGGTCGGGTATGGGCATTAGGGTGAAGCCCAATTCTAAAAAATAGGCTAAGGTAGTGGGCCGACCACTGAGATGGGAAATGGGCCTGCTAGACTTTTCCATCGGTATTGGTGCCTCGGCCGCGGTCTCTACCTCTTCCGCCGCGTCCGCCGCCGCGACCATTTTCTTTGCCGCCGCTTCAGCCACCTCACAGATTTTGACTGTCTGTGTGTGGCGGCTGTCCGGCTGGTGCTGTGGCGGTCACCAGTGCATCAACCACCAACGCCTTCTGATTTTGTTTGTCCTATTTAGCATTCCTAGTTTCCTCCAATAGTAATTGTGATCGAGCTTGTTGAAACTAGGGAGGGGAACAGTCTGTTGGATCATCGTCGCAAGTGTATCGTACTCACCTTTCGACAAACCATTGATAAGTGGTAAGACCATCTTTGTTTCAAAAATTGGAGTGTCAACATTAGACAATTGATCGGCAACTAATTTTAGTTGTTTACAATAGTCTGACATGCTGGCAAATTTCTCATGATGAGTGTTGTTGAATTGTTCCTCCAAATAGACTGCACAAGTGTGTTTGTTGTCTTGAAAAATTTCCTCTAGTCTTGTCTATAGTTCATGAGCCGAAGTACCTGCCTTCATAATAGTATGAAGTAGATCCTTGGATATGGTGCCATATATCCATTGTTTGACGATAGCATCAAGCCTATTCCATGTTGTGTTGTCAACGTCTGGCGGTCGGGGTATGGTGGTATCGATGTGATCAAGAACGTTGTAGGCACACGCATGAATGTGAAATAATTCTACCCACGAAGAGTATTGTCCATCCTCTTGATCAAGAACCAAATGGATAAATTTTTTGATATTTGTTACGGCAAATGTCGGATGAAAGGAGTTGGTAGATGAGGAGGAAGGAGGAGGATGTATGACGTATTGGGTGGAGGATGAGGAATCATGAGAACCCATGTTGCCGCCGGAAGTTTGGAAAGAGAGGGGGTGAAATTTGTAGGGTTTGGGGGGGGGGGGGTTGTCGGCTGAGAGAAGAAAAAGAATTTTAGGGTGTTAGAGTTTGACTCTTGATACCATGTAAAATAGTGTAATTCTCCTTGTTTGGAGTCTCTCATTAATACAATATATATAGGTGTTTACAATTGTAATCCTAATTGAATGAGGATATCTACTTTACATAATTATACTAGAATAATAATTATAGAATATATGAACAATATTTATGTATTCTTTATCCGCACATGTGAGGCTTCACTGCATATTTGAAAAATGTCATAATTTTCTTTTCTTTCTTTTTTGGAAATAATTAAGAATCTTTGATAAATTACAAAATTCTCAAAACTTTTCTTAAAATCACACTCCCTGATTTCAACGTACAAGACAGCTTATAGTAACTCACATGGCACATGTGAGTAGGTGTATGAATGAGACGGTTCGGTCGATTATTCGTAAAAAATTATGTCATCTCAATTTTCAGTTATTTTACAATGTATAACCAAAATTAAATTTTTTAAAATCATTTCAATCATGTCGGTTTTTCTTCGGTATCTATACAGTTAATTTTCGGTTATTTCACTTTTAAATTATTGCCTCAAAGTGTACTATTATTAAAGTGTACTCAAAGAGTATATTATAACGAATCAACTGAATAAAAAAAAAACATGAATTTGACTCAAAATTTATAAGGGAGAACAGGAAATATGAAAGTACATACCTGAGAGTGGCGACTGCGACTGATTTCAAACTTTCAATAAGAGTCTGCAAATTTGCAATTTGCAAGTGAATAATGAATAGCCAATAATAGTAGGCAGTAGCTATGTGTTGTGTGCCGTACCTTATCTATATGAAATATAATGTATTAAATATATTTTATATATTCTATTTAACATATTTATTAATAAAAAAATATATTTCATACATATAAGTAGAGCTGGCCAGTGGGCCGGGCTCGGGTCTGACGGGCCGGGTTTGGCGGGGTCAGCTCGGGGCGGGATCGAGGCTGACGGGTCGGGCGGGATCAGGGCTGGCGGGATTTGTCGAAGTCCCATCACGATCCCGATCCCGTCGGAATCGGGTCGGGGCGGGCTCGGGATCGGGTTCTGGCATTTTTTTTTAAACATATGTATAAAAAAACTAAATAATTAAACAAGACAAGATACTGTAATAAAAAATCTCAATGTTGTTTTTGTGCCTCTTATATTATTTAATAGACATAATTTTTTTGTAATACAAATACAATTGTTGAAATTGCAACTTTGTGGTGTTGTTCAAAAGTTGCAAATTACATAATAAAATTGTAATTAAAAAATTACATTCTGAAAAAAACTTGTTCTAGTTTCTTGATAATTTCCTGTGGTTCTTCAGTTGGAATTGGTATTTGTTGGTCAAATTGATCCACGTCGCTTCCACCACCACCTTCGGATAAGATTTCGTTGTAGTTTTCGTCTTCTTCTTCGTTGATCTCTGGTTGACCGCACCTTCTCCGCTCCGCTCGTATCCAATCTCTGAATAATACTGTAATTTCCAAGCTGTCTCCGGCTAATGAGTGTTTGTGGTCTCCTATTTGATATATGCAGGCAGAAAAATCACTTTCAGACGCAATTGATGACGCTTGAATGTTCAAAACATCTCGGGCCATCATTGAAAGTGTCGGAAAGGTCTTCTCATTCCCCCTTCAGTATTTCAGCAAGTCTTCACGTCCTTCTTCATTGAGAACTGCTTGGTACGTTACAAAACCCTGCAAAACAAAAATATCAAACTCGCTAATTTGGTTAGTAGCGGTACGGTCGCACATTCTATTTCTGAGGCTTTCAATACTAGCCGCAGAAACAACATGTCTTTTGTGAGGTTGTGTTGAAGATGAAGAAGATGGTATGGAAGCCGGTAGGTTACTAGCACTTTCTTGTTGGTAAAACCTATATATTGTTTTGCATTGATCTTCTACGCTAGACAACACTTCTTCTTTAGTTTGTTCAATAGGTGGTGGGTGATTTGGTTTTTTGGACTTGGAGGTGGTAGTACTTCTATACAATCGTAAATAGTTTCAATAAGTGATTTAGTACCGTCTATTTTAATAGTCGGATTTAATACAACACTAATAATATAAATAGTGAGAATAGGAATAAAATATTTTTTTATTTTGATAAACATTTTTTTAATAGCTGCCATATAAGCTTAGTTTTTTTTTCATATATTCACTAAGTAATAAAAATATTAGAGTTATATAAAACAACATAGTTGAAATAGTAGGATAATATATACCGGAAAATTCTTTTGTTGCTTGAAAAAAAGTATCTAAAAATACAATAAATTCAGAAATTTTTACCCAATCGCTATCTACAACCATATCAGCTGGATTTTGATTATGAGAGTTAAAAAATAAAGTTATAGGTTTTCTATAGTCATAAGCAACAAATAGTTGCTCGTATAAATAATTTCACCTAGTGGGTACTTCTTCGGAAATTTTTCTATAAGGTAGTCCACAATCGTGACAAGTGTTTTTATATTCTTTTCTTCGTTGTATTTTATTATTTTTAAAAATAAAGTTTATAAAAAATTATATTTTACTAAGAATGTCTTCAAAATGTGATAGACCATCATTTACAATTAAGTTATATATATGGCACACACATTTTATATGAAAATTATCTGAAAAAGATGGAGTTAAACTATTTTTTCAAATTGTAATAGCGTAATTGTTAGAAGAAGCGTTATCTAATGTAATAGTCATAATTTTATCGGTTATTCCATAATAATGGCACACTTGATAAATATTTTCTTCAATAAAAGTACCAGTGTGCCTATTATCTATATATCTATACGCTAAGATACGTTTTTGCATAGACCATTTATAATCTATCCAATGACAAGTTACCGTTAAATAATCATGACCGTTAGTACTACGGCCTATATCAGAAGTGATAGCCACTTTGCCATTAAAATGATATAATGAATAACGTAAATATTGTTGATATTCATGTGCAAATTTAAATACATCTCTCTTAACAGTTGATCTAGGAAAATCGTTAAAAGCAGGATTATATATATCTCTACTGTAATGAATAAAACCGAGAGATGAAGGAAATGAAAAAGGCAAACCCTCCACAACAACTAATTTTGATATTGCTTCCTTATCTCTATGTTTATTGTATTTAGGGCCTACAATTTCCCCCCATCATAGGGTTAATTTGACCATGTACTTGATCCGGGACAGTATCAGTATGTGAACCTTGTCCCGATGGAGAGGGCGTTTGCGCACCCGGTTTTGAAGCATGGTATTGGGCATATCTAGCTAGATGAGCCCTTACTACGTGTCTCATTAAACCCCCCGTCCCACCGTGACCTTTTCCAGTTTTAAATCTTAAAACATCTTTACAAATTTTACATCTAGCTACTTGATTCTCTACGTCCCTATAAAAAAATATCCATGCATCTGCTTTTAATAGTCGTTTTGCTGGACCTCGTCTCATACTAGGGGGAATAAGAGGCATTTCAGTTGAAGGTGCACTAGTGGGTGCGTTGTCATCAACATTAGTAAGTGTATCATCTAGATCATTGTCTAAATTAATGTCTTCTTGAGTTCCAGAAAAAAGCTCCTCGTCTAAATCTAATGATATTGTAGGAAAATGTTCAGTATCAACAAAATCATCATGTGTAGAAATAATATGACTAGAAGAAGTACCCTTGCCTTGCCCCTACTAGAAGAAGCCTGACCCCTACCCGTAAGTATACGTTTAAATGCTTCAATTATAAATTTATAATTATACTAATAAATAATTAAAGTAAATAAAATTAAGTGCGCTAAATAAAATAAACATACAATAATAATTTAATGAAGGAACGAATGTACCAGACGCCGACGTAACGTCGACGTGTAATCGAGAGGTTGAAAATTGAAACTTTGCTCGATGGAAGATCCTCAAGCTAGTTGCCAACTTCACTCCCAATTCTCAAATGAATAAATAAAATTGAATATTTAGTAAACAATGTAGACTTGTAGAGAGATACATTGAGAGATTGTAGGAAGATTTGTGAGAAAGATGAAGAGAAAATGAGTTATTTATAGTTGAAAAATTGGGTTAAAGTGTAAATATAATAACTTATGGGTTAAAAATAAATATTAAGGGGTGGGGGGGGCAAAAATGGCCGTTGCACAACGGCCGAAATGTAAAATGGTCGTTGGTGCAACGGTTATTTTTGCAAAAGGTGGGTTACGGGCAGGATCGGGGCGGACTCGGGATCGGGTCGGGATTGGGGTGGGATCGGGTCGGGTCGGGACTGGGGCGGGTCGGGACGAGACATTGTCCTGTCCCGGTTCGAGTCCAGATACCAATTTTTTTTACTACTCGGATTCGGGGCGAAACCGGGGCGGTACCGGGCCGGGACTGGACCGTCCTGGCCCATTGGCCAGCTGATATAAGATTGTTCCGTTCGGTGCATATTTTTTTGGTTTTTTCTATAAATTAAAAAAATTACCTTAATTATTGATAGTTATAAGCTTAAATAAAATTCACGATTTTATTGAAAAAACCTATCGGTATGGGAAAGAAAAGTATATTAAACTATGGGTATAATTTTGTTCTTTGACAGTTCGACACATGTCAGTTTAAGTGAATAATCTAGAAAGTATTAATATTATGGTTAATTATACTTCGACTATATATTTGACACATGGCAACTTACCAATTGCTATCAGAATTAATAATAAATGGTATCATACGTAACGGAACTTCGTTTTCCTAGCGACTTTCCACAGAAAAGAAAAGAAATTAATTGACATTAATGCTGCCATCTTTCTGATCATATAATTGATAGATAACAATCCATGACAACTCATGTAGGGTTTTCAATTAGGTAAGAAAATGCCAATACTATTATTATGAGTCATGCTTAACTTGTTAGGGAGCGCTTTACCCTCAATGTGGGACTGCAATTCCCGATGCATTCAAGATTTAGTCGGACCTCAATGCGAGTACTAAACAAAGGTAAACAAACAAACAAAAAAAGTGAGAATAAGCAAAAAGCCACTTTGCAGGGTAGACTTATTTCTACCGGCAACTACATCTACTTCTATATCCTCGATCTTGCTTGGGTCAAAGGGGAAAACGCTTCCTATCGGGGTTTTCCCACCATTTTCTTAAAATTCAGTGCCTTTATGGTTCATATTTCTCTTGGAAGATGATATTATCTATTCATTCTCCCCTAAAGAAATATTGAACATCCAATAAGCACGATGCTTATCTTGAAAAGTTAGTTGGATCAATTATTGAGTAACCAACAAATACTTGAAATAAAATGGGATGAAATAGTTTAAACTTTAAAGTCAATTGAAATGGTCACTCCTAAATTAAGTTTCCCAATCCTTTTCAACAACGTGCCTGCAATCAATCAACGTCAATCTCCTCGAATTGTCATAGGTTCTTTAAACTGGGGCCTCTTAAACTTATGGCCTAAATGTTGCAACACATATATAAAAACTTTGGAAGGTTTTAAAGAATTAATCTACACTAAAAAGTACTAGAAAAACCAAACCTAGCTTTGAAAAGGAATAAGAGAACTCCAACTCTCAATGGATTTCTTTGAATATTTTCTTCTTTTCTTGGTAATTCCTGTTAAATATACAAAGGATATACACGATATACACGTGTATATCCTATGTATATTGGATTCTCGGATTTTCCCCCTCTACAGTGTATACCATGTATAGTTAGGTAGTATATTTTAGTATCCTAGTTTAGGTAAAGTTGTAATGTAATTAGTAGTGTACACTTACCATAATTGTAAAATTAGTACCCAAGTAGAATAAGGTTTTAGGAGTAGAATAGGAATATGATTCTCCTATTAAGGAAATATGTAAATGTATATATACTCTTTCAATCAATGAAAATAATCAAGGGATTATTTCTTTCAATTCCTTTTGTTATTTATTTAATATGGTTCATCATAATTTGATCATTCATCAAATGGATGTGAAGAAGGAATTTGTCAATAAAGATCTAGATGAATAAGTTTACATGAAACAACCAGAAGGGTTCGTTTATTTCTGGTCGGGAACATAAAGTTTGTAAGCTTCTTAAATTTCTTTATGGATTAAAACAAGCTCCAAAGCAATGACATGGAAATTTTAGAAAAGTCATGATTTCTAATGGCTACTTAATCAATGGTGGTGATATTTGCATATTCAGTAAATTTCAATAAAATTCTGGTGTTATAATTTATCTCTATGTGGATGACATGTTGATCTTTGGAACTGATATTGAAAGAGTCAAAGAAATAAAATCATTTCTTGCTTCTCAGTTTGAAATGAAAGATCTTGGAGAAGATGATGTAATTTTTGGCATTAAAGGTGTAAGATCAATAAATAATTTGACTCTTACTCAATCAAGTTATATTGAGAAAGTTCTTTAGAGGTTTGGTCATTTTGATGACAAGTCTTCTCCTACACCATTTGATCCTAGCATCAAACTAGTGCGAAACTCTAGTGACCTTCTTGATCAATTAACATATTCTCGGATTGTTGGGAGTCTGATGTATGTTATGCTTTCGTATGTTGAGCAAGTTTACTAAATAATATGCTTTCGTATGTTGAGCAAGTTTATTAACAGTAGGAACTTTGAGCAAGTTTATTAAATAATATTTCGAAGCTTTCGTATGTTCTCCATTACTTGTGTGGATAAGCCATATATTATAGAGTATATAACTTCGGTCACAGGGATCAATTTCTAGTCAAATAGCTTCATAATAATTCTGCAAAGCTTCCGCGTAATTTCCTTGGGATTGAGCTGACGTCTGTTATGGTCGTCATTCAATTGAAAGAATCTTCGTTCTAGAACCGTACGTGAGATTTTCCCTGGAGTTGAAGATTGGAATGCTTTAATTCGTGTTTTAAGGTATTTAAAAGGTACGATTAATGTTCGCCTATATTATTCTACCTTTCCAGCAATTGTTGAAGGCTATAGTGATTCTACTTGGAATTCTGACCCGAATGACTCTAAATCTATTACTGCTTGGATTTTCACTTTGATTGGAGCAACAATATCTTGAAAATCAAAGAATCAGACATGTATTACACACTCAACTATGGAACTCGAATTTATAGCTATGTCTTCCGTTGAAGAAGAAGTTGACTGGATTCGAAATATGCTGATAGATATTCCTCTCTAGAGTAAGCCAGTGCCACCTTTAACTATCTATTATGATAATAAAGTTGCTATATTTCGAGCTTCAAGTGATTGTTACAATGGCGAATCAAAGTAAGTTCGTCTCAAACACAATCACGTGAGAAGATTATTGGAGGATGGAATAATATCGCTTCAATATGTGAAGTCTAGAATTAATTTAGCAGATTCTGTTGTAAATTAAGTGTACTTTATGGTAACCCTAGCTAATGATGTAATCCTAGGCTCACAGGGAAAATCAAGTAAAATTACAATTGTGGAGCGCATCAATAAAAATTTCATTTCTTAAAAGATTGAGCAGATGTGCATAAGTTGAGATTCAATTATCTTAATAAATTTATAAAACCGATCTCGGTTGGAGTTAGCAAGAAAACTCTTGATAGATTTATCAATATTCTTACTATAGATGAGGATGAGATTATATTCTCTAAATAAGTTTACAAACTGATTTCAATTGGAGTGCGTAGGAATACTCTTGATAGATTGCCGATATTTGTTGTAAAGGAGGATGAGATTAAATTCTCTTAATGAATTCATAGACTATTTGGTTGGAGTATGAAAAGTTACTCTTGATGAATTCACCGCGCTAAGCGGAGACCACTTCAATAAGACTTTAACATGGAATCTTAAAGCACTTAGATAAAAGGATTCATGACACATGACCGTAAGGTGTCAAATGATTTGATTTTCACCAGAACATAATAATGTGCGTGGAGTATTTTTCTACTTCATTCAATGAATTACTTAGTTCAAGATTTGTTCACTAAGTAGTCAATGATTTAAAAAGTATTCACTAGCTAATGGTTCAAGTCCAAAAGACATCATTATTGATGCATGTTACTAGATTAATGTCTTAAATTTTTTTAAAATTTCTTGAAACAAGTCGGGGATTGTTAAAATAATAATTCAATTAATTTTGAAACGATAAAAGCTTCTTGATTTTCAAAAGTAAATGAATGTGAATTTGAAGATACATTCTTCATTTATTCTTTTACATTTTTGGTTTCATTGTTTTACGTTTTAGGTTCTTGAAAGTTACATTTTTATTAATTAAATTCATGAACCTAAAATAACTATTAGTTAATGAAACTCTTATTTTAAAGACTTTTTACCCTATAAATAGTGTTTCATTCTTTTGAAAAAGACAAGCACTTAAAAAATAATTTTCTCTAAAACTTTTGAGAGACATTGATCAAAAGGTGAAGTCACCGATTCAAGAATAGAAGAGCAACGTTCTTGAATGCTACTTTTTTTGTGGCTTAGTTGAATCCCGAAGATAGAGTTGTTATTTATTCTTCTGTTTGACTCCAACTATCTTTAAGAAACATCTTGACGTGTCTCTAAGTCAAATAAATTTTATTTTAAATTTTTTAATATTATTGCCATCTTTGTTCTAACACCAAAGCGAAAGTAGTACTGGCAAAATGAATAAAAATTTAAGATATTCCTCAATATTTCTCTCAATTAAAAGAAAATTTGTTAAAAGTGGGTCGAGTATGGTTCAATCCATATATATTATCTGCTAAAAAAATGAATAAACCACGGATAACCCACCAAAACACTTTCTTTTACACCCAAATTCATTCCCCCTGAAACTTTCATTGTCTCCAGACTTCCGTATTCCCTATTTGATATTAACCTATAGAAGGTACTCAGAATGGAGGTAGAACTATAAATATGAGTTCCGTTGAAATCAGTAATTTTTGCTTAAATTTTTACTTAAATAGTGTATGTATTAAAAAAAATATTAAATATATAAATATATTAAATTTAAAATTCAATTATTAACACTTGAAGTCATCATTCTAAAATTTAGAATTCACTAAGTCGAAAATCATGGTTCAGCGCCTGAAGTGCAGAAAGAAGGCACATGTCATTCGATAAATTAGACGGAAGTTAGGTGGAAAGTTGTAACTTATACAATAAGCCATGGATAATATGAGCCGTCTTAACTCACTTTTATTCTGAATATGGACGGATTAATTTTTTTTTTCATTTTTTCTAACCCATTTTTAATATATTCATCGATCTGTTCATTTGACAGCACTAGAAGGAGAGATTTCAATATCATTCTACCGTACATAATTGATAGCATGCTAGGTCACTTGTGAATCATCAATCTTGCACGTTTTGGGGCTTTCAATTCATTGGCTCCATATGTACCTTTTCCCTCGTTTAGTCCTCTTGTTCATTAGCTAGTGGTCCAGATAATAAATACAATTCAAGAAATGGGGACCTCCATATATAGTACTCTAGAGAGTTCATTGCAAGTGTGAAAATATATCAAAATATCTACTCAAAAGATATTAGACATTATTCTTATGAGTTCAAAAAATAGGATCTGATTCGCCCGCTTGGGCAGCTCAATTGGTTATCAAAGGGGATATTTGGAAAATGGCCAAGGATCGAATCCCGTCAGCGGCAGTGTGGGGGTTACTTTTTGAAATAAAGGAGGGTCCCTTTTGCGCAGCGTGTTACTGGTCTAACCTTTGAAATCAATTAGTCGCGTGATTTCATCCACAGAGGCCTTGCCGGACCAGAGATGTGGGCTCGCAGGTGGGAGTTCCACCTTTTTGGAAAAAATAGGATCTGATCGTTATGTACAAACGATCTAGGCATGTATATATTTAGAGCTTCTTGGTTTTTGAGTCACTATGAACTACTCAGCCTTATTATTCCCACCGTTCCAAATTAGTTTTAATATTTTCGTTTGTTGAGAGTCAATTTGATTAATCTTCGAAGCTAAATTGAATTAGATTTACTCAATATTTTATAATTATAATTTAGATATTCAATAACTATACAAATAATAATACTACAAGTCACAACTTTTTTCAATTTGATGAAAAAATATATTTTAAATTATTAATTAATATTACATAATTTAACTCTTAAAAAGTGAAATCACCTTCCTCAAATTGTATTTCACAAAGAAATGATAATAAGATCGTGATTGATAAGGTAAAGAGGAGTTAGTCTAATAACACAATTGACTGAGGCTCCACCTCGAGAATCGACTTACATATGTTTTACTAAAATAGATTTTGCGAAAAGTTCATCTTATCATGATGGCCTTTAATTTCACCCCTAGTGATAATGTAGTGAACTCTTAACACTCAACAAACACAGGAATATGTTTCTCTGATTAGCAGTCCAACCAAGATTTGAAATTTATAAATTTTAAATTTTAGAATAGGAATATTAGGACTTAGTAAGTGAGTTCTCAATAATTTTTATACATGGTCGATCGATTTTATTAATATACATGATTTAGACTAAATCTTCTGGATTCGCCCCAAACTCGTAAATAACCATATAGGTACGCTCTTGCCTTAATTTGAATGAATATTCGAAGTCTACAAGAAAAGCTTAATAGAACCAAAATTAAAATTTTATCCATCACCAAGCACCAAAAATATTGTTATTCCTAAAAAATCACAAGAAATATAAAAGAAAACGGACGGAGTGCACAAAGGAAAACATACACTGGTACTTAGTTGGGCAAGTTTGATGGCAATGTAGTGCTAATTAATTGGAGATAAGTTATTGTGCGTCAAAACAAACCCCCAAGTTTTAAAAAATACATTTTCGTCCAATGATTTAATTTTTTTTTATAGCTATTCCAATTTTTCAAATCAGCCCCCAAGTTTTAAATAATACACTTTTGTCTGAATCAAATTATTAATAATTTCTCTAAAATGGCAAAAAACTCAGTTGCCCAACTACTTTTTCTTCTTCATGCCTGCCGCCATCAATTCCCTTCTCCAAGCTCGTTACTTATTGTAAAATTGCTCATATTCAGTAATGCACCTTCGTCTTTCGCGGATTCATCGCCCTCAGCTCCCTCTATTCGTCATGCTGTGATACCTCCATTTTTGTTCTAGTAATTTTCATTTAAATCATCAAAATTGATCATTAATTTATTAGTTCATTTGCTTGTGCATTTGTGAGGGTTTGATTTTGTGGTTCTGCAGATCTGTAGAAAAAAAATTAATCAACAATCAATTTTTTCCCATTTATTTCTTGTTTATTCAGCTCAATTGTAGAAGATTTATTTAACTGAAGTTATTTTAGACGAGCTGTTATTTTATTAGTCTAGTTGAAGTTATTTTAGACGAGATGTTCTTTTATTAGTCTAGTTTACTTGTTATGGAGGATGGTATTGTAGTAGGCGGAGAATATTATGGTGAATGTGTGGAGACTTCAGATTACTGGATGGCATTCGAGAACAAATGTGACAATACCAATTTAAATTCAAAGGCTGTATATATAAGCAGTTGGTTGAAAGCATCATTGAAAGTGGTCAGCTAAAATGCTCGCACAATGACGTGATGATTAGTTATACGATTAGTGTTGCGCCTACTAGAGAAAAAATAGCTCATGCATTTATAAAGACGGATTATCATGTCCGTCTGTATCTTCTTGATATTGCTTGTGATGGTTCTAGTCTCATTCTAAGAATAAATGTGGCTGAGAATTCTGTTGTAGGTTCAAATGCCACAGCGAAAACACCACCCACCACCATCTTTATTTGTTGAAGAATCTAAAAATAATCCTTCTCAAGAAAATGATTGATGATTTTGCCATTGGTTTTAATAAATATGGTTCATCAAAGTATGCTACAACACAACTCAACCAAAGCCTTATCGATGACACAAGTTTTTTCTGTGGTCAAACATCAATAATCACAAAGGCGTTTGTAAATGCATTGATGCTAGCTTTCATAAAAATAAATCATCGATCGCGGAAAAGATGTCGAAGTGAATACCGGGGAAGTATATATATCCAGGAAGAGGATATATAAATGTTCAATGTGCAAACAATATGATCACAAGAAGACCACTTGCCCAAAAACTTTGTCACACAATAGAGACTGATTTATTTTCCTTCAAGTTGTTGTAATAATCTTCTATGCTGTGTTCTGATTTTTTTTTAATTTGAACTTCTTGAATTTGTTGTGTTGTGAAATTGGAACTTCTATTGTATTGTCAAGATATTGAATTAACTGAACTATTTAGTGTTCATGTTATGTTACATGTTACTCCCTCCGTCCCAATTTAAGTGTCTTACTTTCCTTTTTGGTTTGTCCCAAAAAGAGTATCTATTTCTATATTTAGTAAGTTTTTCAATACCAAGGCAAGTTTAAGATCACAAGATTTAAAAGACCTCACACATCTTTAATATAAGACCACAAGATTCAAAAATCTCTATTTATTTCTTAAACTTCGTGCCAAATCAAACTAAGACACTTAAATTGGGATGGAGGGAGTACATATTTAGAATCGATGATAGACAAACTGATCACTAGACCGCCTTTACGGATATTAGAACTGCAGTTATTTAATATTTAGATTTCAAACTGGACCAATCGACAAACTTATCACTACACCACTTTTACGTTTATTAGAACTACATATATTCAATATTTAGATTTTAAATTGGACGATATGCAAACTGACCACTAAACCACATTTACAATTATTAGAACTGCAGATATTCAAAATTTAGAATTAAAAATGGACAAATTGATGAATGGTATAGTCTAATTTAGGACTTGAACATGGGCAAAATAAATTTATACTGAAAACTGAAAGTAATATAAATAGTAATAGACAATATTATCATTAGCATTAATATACTATGAATGATTACATCCGGGGTAGAATAGTAATTATGCTATATAATTAAAAACTAATTAGACATGAGGGGGAGAATTGGTAAGGCTATTGAAATCTGCAGTAGGAGGGGGAGAATTCGGAGGGCTGTTGAATTCTGCAAGAGCTTGTCCTCCTTCCTCAAGAAGTATAATGAGTATCCTCTCTATTCTTCTGACGACCTTGTTGAGTTCTTCAAACCAATCCCTCATAACCCCAATGTTTAGTGTTATAGCGATTGATCTCATCATTTATATCCCTTATGTCAGAATCTAGACCTCCAAAATTCCATGACAAGTTGCTTATCATTCGTTCTACATAGCCCGGGGGTGTTAGAGCTATGTCATTTCGAAGTCCATTTGGTACACTATTTGGTAAGTCATTCCCTTGATCCATATCTAATTTGTCGTCTGGTCTTTTGGGTAATGAAATTTGTGAAAAAGGATAATTGTGAATGTCACTATAATTCGTGAAACAAGATTTTTATAGACCTGAAAGGGAACCTTGAAAGGTGAAAAGGCACCTTCAAGTGAGGCGGCACCTTTTCATGTGCCTTAGATATCTGTATGTATTATAATAACCACCCCTTATAATGATATTGTAATTATAGTTATCTGGGCCATTCCCATTCTAATTTACCCCAAACAAGGCACCTTTACGTGAAGAAGCACCTTATTAGGAGAGATTTCATAAGTGTGTCTTCTAATAGACTTTATTTGAATTCAACTACACCATAAGGACCATTCCCATTCTAATTTACCCCAAACAAGGCACATTTACGTGAAGCAACACCTTATTAGGAGAGATTTTATAAGTGTGTCTTCTAATAGAATGTATTTGAATTTTACCACACCATAAGGACCATTCCCATTCTAATGTACCACGAACAACACACCTTTACGTGAAGCAACACCTTATTAAGAGATGTTTCATAAGTGTGTCTTCTAATAGACTGTATTTGAATTCTACTACACCATAAGGACCATTGCTATTCTAATTTACCCTGAAAAAAATCCAACTATGTTGGTATTTAAATTTAAGTTTAGTCTACAAAAATAAATTTTGGTATTTACCTTTTAAGCTTATCAAGATTTGGGTATTGATAATAGTTGAAACAAACTACTTAATGAGGTTCTTTGTCACCTGAGAAGGCGTGTACTCATATTAATATATGCAATGACTATTTAGAGTAGGCGTGTCGGTGTATTTATCATATCCAGACGAACAGTCTATTAGAATAGTCAAGATCACAAACACTAAACCCCAAATTAATACATAAATTGTCTTTTTTAATTCAAAAGCATGATTATCAAAATAGTTATCTCATGGTATTTTGTTTTTACATGACCTAAAACATCATTATTGTTGAAATATTATAAAAATAAATCATTATTGTTGAAATATTACAAAAAATATAGATATTAATATCAACATTACAAGTTTGTAAAGAGTTATCTAACATCTAAAGTGTAATCTATGTCGTAGTTAATGTGTAATTACACATTATTTCTAATAATTAATACATCAAGTCACCAATTTCATGCCTTTTAACATAATTTTAGTCACCATTTTAAGTTTTTATAAATTTAAGTGATATTTAACTTAAACCTTACATTAATAATTATATTATATTATTATCATATGCTACATCAATATCCTAGAAACAGATTATTAATACTCCAACTGTTCATCTTTTCCTTGTCAAATCACTTTGTAAAATGATGTGATTTAATGGATCACTGCACCAATTGACACAATTGATGACTAAAGCATGAAACAACACCTTTTAGTCCTATAAATTCAACACCCACACCTCTTACTCTTCTCACTTGCAATCTTTATCTTCATCTTCTCACTTGATCCGAAATACCGCCAATGAGAAACCACCGAAACGTTTGTCCTGACTGTATCAACATAAGAACTGATCTGAATCGGCTAGTCCAACGTATCAACGGGAATGCTGAGCGCCGGAAGATGAACATCGGGCGCATTACTTGCATGCTAAGAGCCCTATGCCTTTTGGCGGGGATTGAAATAGATAATTTGATTACCCCCTCTCCCCCCCCCCCTCTTCATGTTTAAATTTTTATGTATTTGAATGACATTATGAGCCTATTTATTTAAATATATGAATATTTATGTGTTTATATATATATATATATATATATAAGTTATGTTTTATTTTGTTGTTGTTGGGTTTTCTTATGTTTGCATATGTTTGAAATTTACAGAATTATTTCAACACTAGACTCACAAGACACAACATTAGTTATAATAACTGCTTCATTATGAAAATTGTTAGAAAAGTTTATTTCACCACTAGAATCGGTAGATAAAATATCAGTTATAATAACAAGTTTCTTAGGCAAATTGTTAGGCAAATTTATTTCACCACTAGACTCACTAGACACAACATTCGTTATAACAACTACTTCATTAGGAAAATTGTTAGGCAAATTTATATGAACACTAGACTCACTAGACACAACATTCGTTATAATAACCGCTTCATTAGAAAAATTGTAAGGTAATTTTTTTTCATCACTAGACTCAATAGACAAAACATCCGTTATAATAACAGGTTCCTTAGGCAAATTGTTAGACAAATTTATTTCATCACTAGACTCACTATACACAACATTTGTTATAATAACCGTTTCATAAGAAAAATTGTAAGGCGAATTTGTTTCACCAGGCTCACTAGAGACAACATTCGTTATAATAACTGCTTTATTAAAAAATTTGTTAGGCAAATTTATTTCAATATTATACGCACAAAACATTCATTATAATAACTGGTCAATTATGACAGTGAAAATTGTGAAATGGTAAGTTTAAAAAAAGCAAATCAATATTTGTCATTAATGAATTATTAATGGTAAAAAATTTGCAGCTATATAAAAAAAGAACTTAAATAATTGTTCAAAAAATAACTTAACTTAAATAGTTGTTCCAAAAAGTAACTTAAATAATTATTCCAAAAGAAACTGAAATAATTTTTCAAACAACTTCTTCATTGGCAGTCTCATAGCCATTTTGAGCAACATCTCCAAACTCTTCAATGTCATCCTCGCCATGTATGTGTGCTAAGACATCAGTAATTCTTCCATCGGGTGATCGATCTTCACTATCAACAGCAGAATCAGCAACCTCACCGGGAAGAGTCTTGCAACTAGCATCATCAACTTGATCAGGAAAAGGACTAGAAGGGCCATCATCATTGTGGACATGGAAATGATTAGTCAAAGAAAGAGTCTTGCAACTAGCATCATCAACTTGATCATGCAAATGACTAGAAGAGCCATCATGGGCATCATCAACATGGTTAGGATGACTCAAAAGAGAACCATCAAGAGCATTCACTAGGTCAAAATTAACAGAAGTGAATAACACAGAAATTGACAATAGACCATTAAGTTTCTACTAACTAACTTGAATGTCACAGAAATTGATATTACCTTTGGTCTTCTTAGCATTGGAAAATTGCAATGCCTTCTGGATCCTCTTCCTACTGGACCTAACTGAAGAAGAAACACATTTAGAACGCCTTCTTGGTTTTTTCTCCAACAATTTGCGAATGAAAACTAATTCATACTCAATTGATGTCAATCTATTTGCAATGAAACTTTGCCCACGACCACGATTGTTGCACGTCTCTTTATCCATTCCTCCAAGATCTTGATTTTGAACTTGGTCTTCAGCATGATCACATTCATGCCCAGAACCAGATGCAAGTTTTATTTTCACGCGAAATTGACATGTATCATCAATATCCCTCTTTAGGGCATCAATATTCGGGCCTGGTACTTCATCGTCATAATTTACAAGATTTTTAATGTAGTTCTTACTCTTCTCCGCATCATTGGGGTATAAAAAAGGTCTCACCACCTCAAATTAACAAAAACAACAACAGATTAAATCAGAATAGGCAACCACCAATCCAAGTTCTAATACATTAATAGATTCCTATCATTACCGCATGATCACTTGCATTTTTGAAAAGATCAACAGGTTCGGGCATCTCCTATGTTCGTCATCTCAAAATCCTTGGAATCGGCAAAGGACGTTGTTTAGACAGGGCAATAAGTTTTCCAACAAATGACATAACTTCGTATGCACATGCCTATAGTAAATAAATAATGAGAATAAGCATTAAGATAGCAATCACTAATCTATAATAATATAATATGTATATTGGTTCATAATAAAATACTTACAACGAAGGTCCAGGGGTAGCCATAAAGAGCATACTATGGTGGTTTCTTTTGTTGACAAGATACTTTATACATCTTCCTAATGTCCGGCTTCGTCAAATATTCAAAGGTCAGGTCGAAGCATTCCTTGCCCTATGGATATTTCTCAAAGAAATTAATATTGTTCACCATGTTGATCCACTTCTTATCAACTTTTTTTGCAACATCGCGAGCCAACAAAATGGTATGGACAAACACAACCATTACAATCTTATTCTTCTCTAAATTGGTCAATATACCTTTTTTTTTAACCAATTTAAGTAGTGCAGCAGTGGTCAACCCCATATTTCCGGTAAGCTTTCTTAGTTTATTCAAAAAACTCAAACCTCTTTAGAAAATAGTCTTCTTCATTTCCTCACTGGCAAAAGCTTCGCAATTCAAATTTGTGATCATTGCAAATTCCCTCAATCCAAAATAACAGGATACTCCCTCCACTATGAACCACATCTCATGCTTCTTCTTAATCTCCGTAAATTGACGAAGAAGAAGATAATGAATAAATTTTTCATTAAATCCATTCCATTGAATTGATAATGACATAAAGTGGCCAAAACAAGATTTTTTAAAATATTCGGTAAGTTCTTGATCTCTAATAATTTGTAGCAATTCGAAAAAAAACTGACATCCTAGACTTACTGAGATCTTGCCAGGGAAACTATCACCAAGCTCAGTCATCCATGTGGTAAATTCATACCTTGAGAGGTCTATGACCATCTCATTAACATTGTTTTCTTCTTCCACTACTTCTTGTTGTTCTTCTTCATCCTTTTCTTCCTCTTCTTCTTGTTTTTCTTCATCATCAATATCTTCTTCCTCCTCTTCTTCTTCTCGTCCTCCTTCTTCTTCTTCTTCATCTTCCTCTTCTTCTTCATCATCATCATTTTGTTCTTCATCATCATCATTTTTTTCTTTATCATCATTATCTTCTCCTTCATCTTGAACACTATTTTCCACTACTTCTTCTTCATGAACCATTCTTTCCTTTTTCAACAGTTTTTTCTTCTTGAATATCACAATTCTTTTCTTTTGCTACTCCTTTATTAGAATTCTTCTTCATTTACTAATGTAATTACGCAGCAAGTCTTCTCATTCCTTCTCCAATCTCAATCTTTTTCGATGTTTCCTGTTATTTCCAGCGGACTCCACCGCCGATTTACCTTTCCAAACAGATTTGTTACTTTTTTATTTATCTTTCTCAGTAGAATTTGTACTCTCCATATTATTTTTTATGATTTTTTTTCATCCTAGCCATGAATATAATTGAAATTGTGAACAAAAAAAGAAATATTACAAACTAATATCGAAAAAATAAAAAAGAAGGATAAGATTAGGGTTTCATACCTATATATCTCTTCAAGGTAATGTACAACAACAACATAAACAGTGAAATCCCACAAATTGCGGTCTAGGGAGGGTAGAGTGTACGTAGACCTTACCTCTACCTTGGTAGGTAGAGCGGCTGTTTTCGAGAGACTCGGCTCAAGACAGAGCATAAGCACAAGCACAAGCAAAGAAAAAGCAAAATCAAAGCAAGGGGATAATGTAAATCTTGATATCACAGCTTTCAGGGGAGTTAAAGAAGGGGATATTGAAGAACTTCAAATAACTGCTATGTTTTCCTTAAGTTTTTTTGTATTATCCGAAGCGGGAAGATCCAATGATGGGATTTGAGGGGAGTGAAGATGGCCGATCTGTTGGAGCCTAAATTCTTAGATTTATTGTTAGTTTAAAACTTAATCCCAAAAATTTTAAAAATAAAAAAAGGCCCCCGCGTGTTTGGTAATCAACTCATTAGTAATTTCTTAGACGAAAATAAATGAAAAAGAAAATGAGGGACTCTACCACTTAAAAAAAACTTTTGGGGTCCTGCCAACTAAATCATCCTACTTAGTTTTAAATGGTGAGTGGGGCTCACAAATTGATCAACATATCTAGTATGCAACGTCACTTGTTGCATAAGAAAAATATTGAAGGAGGAAGAAGGAGATGAGAAGCATAAATTCATAACTTATTCTTGCTAACCCCTATTCCCTTTTACAAGCCCATTAGTTGGATCCCAAATCAGCCCTTTGGCCTTATTGCTTCTCCTCGGCCCAATCGGTCCAATAGCTGCTTGTGTGGCAGTAAAAATTTCACGATTTTTATTTAATATATACTTTTTAAAAAAAAAATTATACGTCTATCCACCTCAAAATAATTTTAGATATGCGATTTCCGAAGTTATATATGACACAAATTCAGACATTTAGTTACCAAAAAAGAAATTGAGATATTCTAGTTGAAATTCAAGTAAAAATGGTTGAAGTGAGTTCAGTCACATATTGTTGAAATTCAGGCAAAACTATTGGCTAATGTTAGGTAATAATGGAAGAATTTCATCCATGTATATCTAAAGTTTAGGAAAAAAATGAACGAATTTCAATCAGATGTGTCCGAACTTTAGTCATATAATACTTTGGATACCTATATTTGAAATTGTTCTGAAGGGGGTAACCTTATAATTTTTACCCACTATAAATATGACTTAAATGATAATCCCGAAATAATATCTGTGCACTTCGGCCGATATCTATTCACCTTGAGTTGGGAATGATTCATAATAAACAAGGTCTTGGAGGTCCCATTTCATGAATTATTAACATATTTTGTTGGACCACTAGTAGTTTCAGAGTCGTGGTTCTTCTAGGACCAAAAGATTTTAAATACGGTTAACGATTTGACTGGCACAATATAGTGAGATCTTGTCTTTTAAGTTCACAACAATATCGCTTTCTTATCAGTTCTGTTCCATTAATTTTATAGGAAAATGGTGGTCCATTTTCCAAAACTAGACGATTAAAACTAAGACGATATTTTACCTAATTGACAAAACTAGAAATTAAGAATTGCAAGGTAGTAGAGTCCACCTTCGGGAAAACGTGGCCCAAAGATTGGTATCCCACTTTCGTGCTTATTAGCTGAACGTGGCCATAATATAAAGAGTACACAAACTTCAACCAGATAAAGAAAAAAAAACATCCGGCGTTAGCAGGGTTTAGAGAAAGGTCAATCTAATGCAAGCATTAGGGGCTGCTTCAACGGCTCGAACCCAAAACTTTACCGTTGATTCAAATTAAGCAATGCACTATATAAATATAATAATAGGTGACAGGTTTGAATAGAAGATCGAAATTAGTAATAATATCTGTGAACATATTGAACAATATAACAGAGAAGTAAAAATTGTAAATATCAGTATCGTACTTCAAGTAGACGATGACATTGCTCATATTCACGGTCTTGATCACTTAGGTTTAGGGTGATAGGACGCACCACAACTGTCTTGTTGGAAAAGTGGTTGATAGGAACCTAAGACTGGGGCACCCAAGATCCATGCAACTAGTCAAAGATCATCTAACCTGAGCAATCAATTATTGGAACAAGCTAGTGGATCCGCTTGAAAGACAGAGTGAAGGAAAAGTGTGTACATCTTGATGAAATAAAAGCTTAGACAGCTATCATGATACATTTGAAAAAATAAAAACTAATCTCAGGATAATTGTATTAATGTACTTAAAGGTGTTTTATTAAGATGATCAAGTTATATAGTTTGTTTCACTTCTTCCGATATTCGCTTCCATAAAATCATGTGTACGCCACTTTGCTGTCAATCTAGCACGTCTCTTCGTTCACGCATTCGGCATCAAATGACCATAAGAGGAACCCCTTTGACGAGCCTAACTTTCAGACAATGTTTCATTTGAACGACAACTGAAGCACTTGGAGAAATAATTTGATCTTCCACTTGGATATGATAATTCTATATTATGGTAGCTGAAAATATACCACCATATACGTATCATATACACGGTATACTCTCTTGTGTTAACCGTGTATATCACGGAAACCCAAGACAATTGGGAGACCGTGATATACATCACCCGAATTATTATCGGCATTCGTCCATTGATTGAATGCTTTAATACAGGGAGTGAACAAGTCGAAGTCCTCGTCTGTGATTGTTTTGTGCATCAACTCTTCCTACTTGCACGAAATGCAAGGATGCAAGAACTGATCAAAAGCTTCCCATGCTTGAATGAGCTTCTTTTGTTTACCAACTCGAAGACATTTTTTGCAATTTCCATAAACATTCTGGCACGAAGTGTCTATACATAAGTGCATCCACAGCGTCGTTGAACGCCTTTTCACATGGCACATGAGGTAAACCAATAGACAAACTTTTCGGATCATGGTCAAGTAACAATTTGCTAATAGCATCAAAAGTGAACCTCTGAAAAATGTCTTGCAAATCAAACGTTGTGCCTCGTTCAGCAAAAGCATCAAGAATTGGTACAAGCTAGTTATCGATAATGTCCCATGTGTTCCTCTCCAACAAAGTTTGGAGCTTTGGATGGCTCATTAAGGATATGGTGGTCTTCCTATGAATCTCCCATAGTTCAGAATCAACGTTGAAGATTCCATTTCCTAATATCTCGAATATTTTATGAAACTCGAGACCCTTTGGATAGTTTGAGAAATTTCTACTAAGGATATTGTCACGATCCAAACCGTAGGGCCGCGACCGGCACCCAGACCCCACCCGCCAGGTACCGCTAATCGTACAACCAACTTCTAATCACAATTGAATATGGACTAAGCCGAATTTTTTTTATAGAAAATCTTAACCAGAAATCCAATTTTCATATATACAAACCCATACCAAGGCCGATAAGGCCACACATGACAACTAACCGCAGGACACATGTCTACAAGCCTCTAAAGAATACATTGTTGGTTACAATGTTGCAGGAAACGAAAAATATATAACTGCTAAGTATTACAAGCAACTGAAATTACAATTAACTTGAACAATAAACTGGAATTGCAATAAACTTGGTATGCTGAGTCGAGTGTTTGCACTCTGTCTTTAAGACAATATTGTCCCGTATGTATTCTTTATACCTCCTGGACAATTGTCTCCCAAGATAAAACAGCAAATGAGCAAAGAAAACTCAAGTGCTACCGTGAAGAATTTTGAGTAATGAAATGATGCTGGAAGGTAAGAGGAAGAACTGATTTCGTTTCTGTTTTTGTGTTGTGTTTGTGCAGCTCAACAATGGTGCAACGGGTCCTTTATATAGTTGAAGGAAAGGCTTATCAACTGCCCACATAAGTGTCATTACTGGCCAAGTAATGACAATTATGGAGGTAGTAATTCCACCAAAATAAATGGTGAAGATGTGTAACGGATTGGCATTTAGGAAGATTAATTCAGCCAAAACAAATGGCTGAATTGAGTGATGGTTGACATTCCAAAAATCTGCCCAATTTGACTTTCTTGAAACTTCAGGGACCAAACTGTACATATTGAAACTTCAGGGACTAAACTGTACATATAAAAAAATTCTAGACCAAAAAGATAATATCAGAAGAAGCACATCCCACAACCCACAACCCACGACCCGTGACCCGGACATGCGGGCGGCGGCGCGCGTGTGGCCTTTCCTCGAACCGAAGCACATCTAGGTCCTCCCTCCTTTAACCACATGAGATACCCCTTGGGGTCCCAAACCCCAAGCCAACCTTGAGACTTATAAACAAAATAATTCTTTCTTCCCCCACCGATGAGGGAGAATTGATCTCAATACCACACTTTTCCATGCTTCAAACACCTCACTTCGTGGACCAATATCTCTTTCATTTCTCAACGAAATTTGACGATCCTTGGCCCTACGGTCATCTACTTACTTAGTAGATTATGTACGTATGAAGAATCGGATTCTCCAACATGCGTAACACTAGTGTTTAAGCCGTTAAAGTTGGTCGGACACAACTCCCGACAAAGGCAAATTTTCAACATACATGACATTACAAGGACGGGACAGGACCCCGCCATACACATATGCAGATGCAAAAATACTATACCACGACCAATGACAACTCTGAAACAAATAGAGTGCTCCAACATCAACTGAACCAGCAACCCACTAACCGTCACCCTTTTTAACTGAACATGCGGGCATGAAACGCAGTGTCCCCCGACAAAAGGGACGTCAGTACAACTGATGTACTGAGTATGTCAGGCATGAACAATAGTATAACAGGGATATAACAACAACTGAAACATAAACAATTGACCAACAGTAAATGCATCTGAGTGCCCTAACACAAATGCATAAATGTCAGATACAATGTGGTATACATATACATCAGCCCCATTAGGCATCTTCCTTACCATAACAGCCTCTGTGGGCATCATTTCATATCGACCTATGTGGGCATAATATGTCTAAATGTCACGCATAATGCGGTAAATACATATATATTGGCCACACAAGGGCATCTTTCTCCCCACAACAAATATATATATATATATATATATATATATTGGCCCTTAATCAGACATCTTCCTTAATTAAGCCACACAGACTTTATCATTATCATATCACAGCTGATCAGGTGGTCTGCGTTTCCCGTTTTCCGTCCCCAATATACGGTTTTGGGTAAAACATGAATGCAATGCAAATAAAAATGCATGAATCACAATAAAATATCCTGAATGACAGAATTTTTTTGTACCTTCGGTTAACGCCGTAAATATTAACATTTTTTCTGTATGCCTTAATAAGGACTTAGGAACATATTTAGACATGTTTTTAACATAGGAATCAATAACATGAATATTCTTAACTTCTAAGAGTAGAATAAATTATGGAGCAATATCACGGTTATATTTCGTTACATGGAACATGCCAAAAAAAAGAAATAATTTATCTTAACATACCTCGATTAATAACGGAACCAGTCCCTCTTGCAATGGTATCTCTCCGTACACCATATTTGAAATACTAAATGGAACCACAAAATTACTCACTGACGACCCAGCCAATGAAATGCTCCAAGTACAAATGCCAAAAAATCCATATTAGACAACACAGGGTAAATTCCAGTAGGATGCTAAGATGTTATTGAAAAGGAAAAAAAAGGTTGGTCCTCTCTCTAATCTCAATTCTCCAAAGCAAAATGAAACGGACTGCCTCACGAATTGCTCCCCAATATCACAATATAAACTCTCCCCAAAAGATGCTTCAAATGCACATTATGATGACTCATCATATTGTCTTCCATCAGCCTAATCTTGGCGGTGGAATGGCCTAAATTAATGCCACATTACAATCAACGTGTCACCCCACTTAATTAATTAAGTGACCTACCTCCGCATAATTTATCAATCACACACATAATTAATTATGTGATTTCAATTCACTTAAACCTTGATAACTTATAAGGCCTTCATATACTCAATATCATAATTTCCTAATATGACACTAGTCCGTAATCTCTTTATGCACGTACCAAATTTATTTCTGCTTTCCGTCGTCACACTTCTCACGTTCAAATTATTTCGGAGTCTAATCTCTTTTATATACTAATCTCTTTATTAACATACGTAAATATAACATAAATTTTTCCAACGCTTAGCGATTTTACATACGCCCATCGATTTAAACCGTGACCCAAAAGTATAGGATGTTACATCCTTCCCCCCTTAGAAACATTCGTCCTCGAATGTTGGGGTGACATGTCTAATCTCCGTTACATAGCCAGAAAATACAACTACCTTACTAAACATTTTGCTTTCCAGACTTGCATTATTTCTTCCATCTTCCGTATATGAATGAGACAACTTCTCACAATCTCGGATTTTAACAATAATACTGCCCCTTCTGGCGTATCAATCGTCTTGGTAGAAATCGCTCATTTACTGGCTACGAGTATAAACTAACCGAAATCTTTTTGGTAACCGGCATTACTGAATCCGTAATAGGCACGAGTTAACTCAAATTCTTAAAACTCAGCCCTACTGCACGATCTATGATATGAAAGAATGGAAACCATCCCTAAATGTCAGGCAGCCTCCTGCTTATGGTACACAACATACCCATAAACAAGACTTTACTAGACACGGCTTGTAGACTCCCTAGGACAGACATGCTCTGATATCAAATTTATCACAACCCAAACCGTAGGGCCGCGACGGGCACCCGGACCTCACCCGCCGAGTACCGCTAATCGTATAATCAACTTCTAATCACAATTGAATACGGACTAAGCCGAAAAAAAATTATAGAAAATCTTAACCAGAAATCCAATTTTCATATATACATACCCATACCAAGGCCGATAAGGCCACACATGATAACTAACCACAGGACACATGTCTACAAGCCTCTAAATAATACATAACATTACAATGATGGGACAGGACCCTGCCATACTTATATGCAGATGCAAAAATACTATACCACGACCAACGGCAACTCTGAAACAAATAGAGTGCTCCAACATTAACTGAACCAGCAACCTACTAGCGTGAACCGTCACCCTCTTTAACTGAACCTGCGGGCATGAAATGCAGCGTCCCAAACAAAGGGACGTCGATCACGGTGATGTACTGAGTATGTCAGGCATGAACAATAGTATAACGGGATATAACAATAACTGAAACAGAAACAACTGACCAACAGTAAATGCCTCTGAGGGCCCTAACACATATGCCTAAATGTCAGATACAATGCGGTATACATATACATCGGCCCCGTTGGGCATCTTCCTTACCATAACAGCCTCTGTGGGCATCATTTCATGTCGACCTCTGTGGGCATAATATGTCTAAATGTCACGCATAATGCGGTAAATACATATATATTGGCCACACAAGGGCATCTTTCTCCCCACAACAAATATATATATATATATATATATATATATATATATATATATATATATTGGCCCTTAATCAGACATCTTCCTTCATTAAGCCACACAGACTTTATCATTATCATATCACAGCTGATCAGGTGGTCTGCGTTTCCCGTCCCCAATATACGGTCTTGGGTAAAACATGAATGCAATGTAAATGAAAATGAATGATTCACAATAAAATATCTTGAATGACATAATTTCCTTGTACCTTCGGTTAACGTCGTAAATATTAAAATCTTTTCTTTATGCCTTAATAAGGACTTATGAATATATTTAGACATGCTTTTAACATAGGAATCAATAACATAAATATTCTTAACTTCTAAGAGTAGAATAAATTATGAAGCAATATCACGGTTATATTTCGTTACATGGAACATGCCAAAAGAAAGAAATAATTTGTCTTAACATACCTCGATTAATAACGGAACCAGTCCCTCTTGCAATGGTATCTCTCTGTACACCATATTTGAAATACTAAATGAAATCACAAAATTACTCACTGACGACCCAGCCAATGAAATGCTCCAAGAACAAACGCCAAAAAATCCATATTAGACAACACAGGGTAAATTCCAGTAGGATGCTAGGATGTTATTGAAAAGGAAAAAAAAAAAGGGTTGGTTCTCTCCTCTAATCTCAATTCTCCAAAGCAAAATGAAACGGACTGCCTCACGAATTGCTCCCCAATATTACAATATAAACTCTCCCCAAAAGATGCTTCAAATGCACATAATGATGGCTCATCATATTGTCTTCCACCAGCCTAATCTTGGCGGTTGAGAGGCCTAAATTAATGCCACATTACAATCAACGTGTCACCCCACTTAATTAATTAAGTGACCTACCTCCGCATAATTTATCAATCACACACATAATTAATTATGTGATTTTAATTAACTTAAATCTTGATAACTTATAAGGCCTTCATATACTCAATGTCATAATTTTCTAATATGACACTAGTCCATAATCTCTTTATGCACATACCAAATTTATTTCCGCTTCCCGTTGTCACACTTCTTACGTCCAAAATTATTTCGGGGTCTAATCTCTTTTATATACTATTCTCTTTATTATCATACGTAAATATAACATAAATTTTCCCAACACTCGGGTCTATTTACAAACGTTTAGCGATTTTACATACGCCTAGCGATTTAAACCGTGACCCGAAAGTACGGGATGTTACAGATATGGTGGATATTTATAGGATCACTAGTAGCTAACATGTTCAAGTTGGCAAGAAGAGGACCATGGAACTCAAAAGTTCCCTTAGTTTCTATAAGAATATCAGTTGCAAATTCATGGACACGATGAGCATTTCGAATTAACTCGGGCAACATTCCTACTAGTGGCCAATTTGTTGGTACCGAGCTTTTTTTCCACCATATATTTCTAATGTACCACCATGTAGAATAAGTAAAACACAGGATGATAATCAAAAGAGAGAAAATTCTAGAACATCCATTTCTTTTTCAAACAAAGATATGGAGAGAGGGAGAGAGAGGAGACTTGTTTAAGTTCAAGATTATTTCTTTGAACTCATTATAAACGGAGTTGTGTAAATAAGATAAGTTAAATTTGACCAGAAAAAGTAAGTCATGGCCACATATTTGACTTGAGTTAGGCTTTTTCCAATCGCATTCTTGGACCCCTACATGAGTATTGCCAAGCACAAGCTAAGTGTCAATGTCAGCTAGCTAAGATCCCAATGATATATGGAGATAAGGATGTGAAAATTTGGCCGAGAGTTGTACTTACCAGTCATAGAGGATAGGTTAGATACTTAGATATGATACCATTTATGTCATATTATTAGTAGTCTCACTGGCAGTGTGGTGAAATTAAACGGATTAAATCCCTTCATTCTTAATTACTGATTTTAGTTCGAGCCCAAAAATTGGAGAAACTTCTAGTGTGAAGTGTTCCCCCTTAAATGGACCTAGTGTGATAAAATGAAGCTACAAAATCGAATCTAATAGATAAATCTTGTCAAATCGAAAAAATAAATCATTTTTTATTATAACTAGTTCGTTTGACTGATAAGACAGAGAGGGCTCTTGAGTTAGAGTTCAAACTCATTTTTTTCCTTCTATTCCATAGTATCTTCCGTATTCTCAATCAGAATAGCCAAACTAACAATCTTTTTAATTCTTTTTTTATTAGGAACCGAATTCGAAGAAGACTCCAAGTGTATACATGCATGACGCCCTTATATCAATCATTGCTCTATGTAGTTTAATTTGGTTTGTTTATTAAATTTGAAAATATATATTTCGTTTAATTGCATTGTTTTCCCTTCAAATGAAATTTATGCCCCAATGACCCAATATGCATAAGTTCCTTCTAAGAGGCAAAAATTAAAGACCAACACAAAATAGGGGCAAAGTATAAATGACCGGTTAGGTTTTTAACAAAAAGACAGAACCAAAGCGACAAATATAGACATATTATATTTGTAATTTATATATATATTTTCGTCATGGATATATTTCAATTTTTCTTCATAGATATTTCTGTAATCTCAAAGTCAATGTTATTATGATTAATAGAGAAACTATCATTCAATTATTCTCTCTCCGTAATGGGAATTAAAATAAATTCAAGATATGAAAACTAAGGACTGTCGTTCATGGGTTGAAAGTTACTTGAAACCATACGTTCTTGTTGGAATGGAACATCAAAAAGCATCTGTTTGTAAATTATAATGGATGAACCGTCTGTAGAAATGTTCCTTCGAGAAGTATATCGTGAGTTGCTATGTTAATTGTTGTTATTATTAAAGGCATTTTGTAATGTACGTACACAAGGGACTGTCTTAGTGTCTTATACGTTTAGCTAGGTGTGTTGATTAAAATATGTTGTAGTTTTTCTTCTTTAATCATGATAAGTACAGCTTTACAAATAAAAAATGACCGCAAAAATCGAATCAAATCAATTAAATTGATATTAACGAAAACTAATCGAAATACCCCAAAACAAAATAATTATCCGCCTCATTCCCTTTCTAAACTAATTAATTACCTGTCGTACCCCACTTCCAAAATTATTTACCCGACATACCCCCTCGCCAAACCCCTTCCTCCATGATACCATCACATTATATTTATATATCATGATAGTATCATGAAGGACTAAGAGAAGGACTGAAGCAATCCTCCATGATACCATCTCAGTATATTTATATACAACGATGGTATCATGGTCCTGAGGAGTGTCTTATTGAAGGACTGAACCAGTCCTCCATGATACCATCCTAATATATGTATATAATACGATGGTATCATAGAGGATTTTTTCGAGAAAGGTGTCTTTTTTTAATAAATAAACATGATCATCCATGATATCATCTTAGTATATTTATATACCATGATGGTATTATGGACGACTAAGAAAAGGACTGAAGCAGTCTTCCATGATATCATCTCAATATATTTATATATCATGGTGGTATCATAATTGAGGGAGGCATTTTCCTGGGGGTACGACAGTAATGAGGGTATGGGCGATAATTATTTTAGTTTGAGGGGGCACACAAAAAAATTTCCCTAAAATTAAAACCTATAACACTTGTACTATATTAATTTGGTTTGGTTTAAGTATGAAAATGACTTGTTTTGGTCTTGTTTAAGTATGAAAAAGACTTAATTTGATTTGATTTTCTCTAAGAAAAAAAATCGAGTCAAACAAATGCTTTGTGTTCAAAATAAGTATTCATGTTTGAATATTGAGTCTGACTCAATGTTGATTATTGTTAATACGGTAAAAGAAAGTGTACAATAAGAACAATAACAATTCAGAATAACTCTATAAATGGAGTCTATGAAATCTTATTCTTATTTTTATGGGGTAGAGAGATCATTTCAGATAGACCCTCGGCCTCAAAGAAAGTGTAAAACCAAACTGCAAATGCAGGTAATCATCACTAAGATCAGAAAATTGATGCTATGCTATAGGGACATTGTATGATTAATCATTGTTATAAGGGAACCAACATGGTAGTATATAAGGGTGATAAAAAAAATGTAGAACTATTTCCAATATGGCAGTATCCTTGCCGAGTCTGGTTACAACGCAGAACCATAATGAAGATGAATGTTTTTCGGTGAAAATGATTCTAACCAAAAAAACAGTTAGAGATTTGTATTCAAGGGTTTAAAGACAAATAGATTGTATCCGATCCATAGACCCTCTTGATTGAGTCCGGAATTGATAGCTAGGTTACAGTTATGTGAGATTAAAAACACAAGTAAAAATATGATAATAAGCAAATAAAGAAAACTGATCGGTTAGATCTGAAAATAAGCTATGAATCAAACAAGAGACAAAGCTAATAATGGTATATTAGCTTGAGAGAGATCTAGGTTACAAGTGTGAGATTAGAGAGAATACAATGTGTATTTCTTCTCTTCTAAGTCTCGTATATATAAAAATAAAACTTAGAATATTATGCCCCCCTAAGCTGTGAATACGTGAGCACCCTGATGTCATTGTGCCCATGCGCGCTGCAACACTCTAATCTAGCCATCTAGGTAGGTTGATGTGACGGGAGTTGTTGGGAGTGGGGGACAGTTGGGAGTGGGGGACAACTGGGAGTGGGGACGTTGAGGTTTCCGGAATCATAAAACTTCTTGTATACTCTTAATGCCTCCGGATGCATTTCTACCTAATACAGATAGTCCCCCACTTTTCGGGACACTTGAACTCATGGGATTGGGAAGTGGAAGAGTCTACGCCCTTTTTAAAAAAAGGTTTTTTTGCGGAAACCGAAACGTTACATCATTTCCTTGCCAGACGCTTCATCAATTGATCATTAAATGTACTCAATCACTCAATCGACGACGCCCCTTCTGAGACATCGATTGACGTCTACTGACAGGGCACGCCTCTTCAAGTTCCAAGAATAATGATTATTCCCCCGGCTATATAAACTAGCAAACCTGTTTGTTTTTCATCACTTTCATCTCTATCTTTCCTTTTCTAGCAATTTCAAATCTCTGCCCTTTTAATCGTAATATGTCTACTTTATCTTCTTCTTCTTCCGGCACTTCTGACGGTCTTATCCTCGCCAGAATGAGGGCAAAAATTGTTGTTTCTAATCGACGGCCTTCATCCTCTAGTATTACCCAGGCTATTGACCTAGGTTCTTTGACCTCTAAAATCATCCCTCCCAATTTCAACTTTGAGATGGATTTCCGTGCAAACCTCCGCCTCGAGTCTGTGGAGGACATGATCTCGTTGATTGATGATTCTGTTATCCCTCAAGTCCGCATCGACTGCAGGTGGGGCTTAGATGTAGATGTTTCCCCCCTTCTGTTTAATACTAGCATTACTCAGCACATCCCCAAGATGTCGCTTATTTACATATATCTGTTTACCATCGGTTTTGGCCTCCCGATTCACCGGGTGATGGAGGACTTTTTTGGTAGATACGACATCTGCCCGGGGCAGTTTCCCCGCAAGCGTGGAGAATAGTTCGCTGCTTGCAACATTTGATGGATCTTGCCCACCTTCCATTCACTTTGGATCACCTGATCCATCTTTATTCCTCTGGATACTTCACGGGGGAATAATTAATTTAGCTTTCCGGGGCTCTAGGGCCCTTATTACAAATGTTGAGGACGATCATGACCGGGGATGGTATGATCGGTTCGTGATGATTCCTACCCATCGCCTTCATGGAGCATTGGAACAACGTTTGTAAGAAAATTTCTTCTTCTTCCCTCTATATTTATTCAGGTTCTTCTTTGACTGACTCATATTTCATCCTTACAACGACCCCTATGGTCCCAGGCCTCTGCCCGACATCTTTGGTTGGGTGATGAGTTTGCTTCACGCCTTCCAAGGTACTAAACGGACTTGGAAAGCCCTTTTTGCCGACGAGTGGAATAGGAAAAAGCCACGGTGAGACTTTTTTCGCTGATCTTTGCATTATTAACTTATTACATATTTATGCATCGTCCTAACGTATTTCCATGCACTTCTTCTCAAAGGTCTCCGTGCTAGAGAGAATTCACCTAGAAAAATGCCCACACGGGATGAGGCTCGGGCTCGCATTGCTAAAGCCATCACAGAGGACAGGGCCAGCAGGAAACGAGGGCTTCTAGGTGATGTTTGGGTGTCGACCTCTAGGATCAGCCTGTGTGTGCAGATGCGTTACCGATTCAACGAACCCGAAAAAAAGGATGTGAAGAGAGTGGTCTTGCTGGAGGATGATGGGAAAGAGGCTGCAGTATCCGGGGATGCGGGGATCCCGTCGACCAAAGCCGTTAGGGAACCAGAGATCAGTGGAGGACAACCCGAGAGCATGGAGAGCAGAGATGCGGGTGCGGGCTCTTCTGTTCCTCCCCCACCTACTGTTGTTTTTGACCTCGGCCTGGAAGCTTGCTTGGCCCATATTGCGAACATATTTCTTCAGGTAATTCGAGTCATCTCTACTATACTATTTGCTCTCAAAGCGAACACATATAGTCATCTACTAACTTCACTTTGTCTAACTTTTCAGGGGCACACTGTCGTTTCCTCTACCATTGAGCTTTTTAGGAACACGCCTTCATCCTTCCAGAATGTAATGAGGTTGGTGGAGGAGAACCGATGTCTCTGAGATGAAGTTGGTCAGCTCCGGGTTGAGCATAGAGATCATTTGGAACGAATGACCACCCTAGATGGTAGATAGGAGGAGGCCAAGTAGGTGCTGGTATCTATGGAGGAGACCTTCCAAATCATGACCCAGGCTCGTTAGTTAACTGGTGAAAGGTTGGTCCAAGCTGAGCTTGATCGCAACACCACTCGGGCGAGGATGCAAGCTCTCGAGGCTTCTTGCGCTCGTCTCCAAGCCCAAAACCAGTGGCTTACGCTTCGCCGAGAGGCTGATCAATAGAGGTCCACCTTGCTCTGGGACCATACTGTCCTTCAGACCCAGTTCAAGGTTTTGCAAGGGGTGGAGATAGAGGCGATTGACTACCCCTCAGCCCTTGTTGACACGAGGTGGACTTGGGGGCAGTTGAGGCCAATTTAAATGACTTACGTGGAGAAATATCCCCCCTCATTTGATGTTTCTGCAAGCTCTTCTGATGGCAAGGGTGTCCCTCCCCCGACGTAGCTTTGTATGTCTCGAGCCTCTGGTCATGGGTCCGAGGATCTGTTCCTGCGAAAGTGATTAACGGCAATGTCAGTGGCTGATGCCAGTTTTTTCAGCTTTTGTGAATTTATGGGGCATGCATGCCCTATGAAGAATATTTTGTATTTTTTGTAGTTGTGTTGGCCTGTGTGCCATTTGATGAACATTTTCGGGCCCTCGCGCCCTTTGCTATTTTTTAGATTCGACTATTCGTACTATGGTTTGTTGGATCTCCAGGGTCTGTATGCCCCTATTAATATTCTTTTACCGAGCGCTTACGTTTTTTTTTGTATAAATGGCAATTGTTTTTCTGTCTTTCATTTTACTCTTTGACATGTGCTTTGTTTATTACAATGATTGTGATCACATAGCGACCCATTGGCTTTTTTATTTGCACTTAACTATTAAGGCATGACCACTGCGCCCGTCTATCAGAACTATGCTACTATTCGAGCGTTTGTTGTCTAAGTCAAGGTTTGACAACCGGTGCACGCCTATGTGATTTTTGGCATTTTGTGTTTGCGATTGTCTTGCCTTAACCCAATCTGAGAATGTCACTTCGGGAAATGCTAGCGCGAAATTGGGATTTAAGACATCCAATTTTGAAATGAATGAACATACTTCATTTTTTATGCTGATAGGGAAGACGTCTCAGCCCTATGTAAAGGCACAAAAGGTACAACAAGAACCTGCACGAGCGGAAGCTCATATGGTCGTGTCATGTTGTTTGAAGCAGTTTTATGGGGTCGTATGGCTTCCGAGTTTGGTTTTGCCCCGAATATTTTTTCATTGCACGATATAGTGTGAAAAGTTAGTTAAAGCTTTTTCATTTCATTCTTTCAAAGTAATAGGGGGTGGCTCGTCATGTACGTACATGATCCCTTTTTAGGGATTTACAAGATTTACAAAAGAAAGCGATCGAGCGAGTTCAGTGACCATCAGCAATCCTAGTTTAAGAGAGTCCATCTCGGAAGAGGTTCTCTTATGATTATATTGCTCCATTCTCTCCTCCCGGGAGTCTAGTGCGAGGTCTCGAGGAGTCGAGTTTCAGGATGTGGCCCACTAAGCTTGAAGTGTTTTTTGAATTGTTGCCTCATTAAAAACCTTATCAAGAAAACCCGATCGGGACAAAACCTCGGCCAAAGAAAAGAGTGCAACGCGTGTCCGTCCTCTCTGGGGGGTTCCCGCTTTGTGAGCAGTTCGTGTTAAGGAAAGGGATAATTACCTGATAAATAAATGTTTTTGGGAAACCAAAACGTACCTGACTTTTTTTTTCAAGGTAGAACCTTTTCAGGTGGCTGACGTTCTAGCTATTTTTTAGTTCTTTTCCGGACTCGTCCTCGAGCCGATACGCTCATTTCCCTATGATTCCAGTGATTTGATACGACCCTTCCCAATTTGCATGCAATTTATCCGTGTTCGGGTCCCTTGTTGCGAGAGTGACTTTTTAGAGGATGTAGTCTCCAATTTTGAAATGCCTCAAGTTCATTTTTCTATTGAAGTACCTTTATACTTTTCGTTTTTGTGCCACCAAACGTATGAAATTCAACTCCATTTGTTTTTCCAATAGCTCCAGCCCTATCGCCATTGCTTTTTTGTTAGATTCCTCGGTAGTTTGAGTGTAACGGAAGTTGGGTTCTCCCACTTCTACGGGTATCAGGGCCTCAGATCCGTATACTAAGGAGAAAGGGGTTTTTCCCATGCTTATTTTGGTTATGGTTCTGCAAGCCCATAATACCCATGGCAGTTCTTCCGACCACTTGCCTTTGGATTTTTCCAACCTCTTCTTGATGCTTTAGATGATAGTTTTATTAGTTGACTCTGCTTGTCCATTTGCACACGGGTGATACAGCGACGAGGTGACCCTTTTGATGTTCAATCCTTTTAGGAACTCATTGACCTTTTTTCCCACGAACTGCCGACTGTTGTCACAGGCGATCTCATTTGGTATTCCAAACTGACACATGATATGATCCCAAATAAAGTCTATGACTTGTCTTTCATGAATATTTTTATACGTTTTGGCTTCCACCCATTTTGAGAAATAATCAGTTAAGACCAGCAGGAACCTTACATCCCCCACAGCTCCCGACAGCGGGCTCACGATATACATTCTTTATTTCATAAATGGTCATAGAACCACTACTGAGTGGAGGGGTTTAGCAGGTTGATGTATTATCAGAGAATGCTGCTGACATTTTTCACATTTCCGTACATAAGCCTTCGCATCCTCTTCCATCCGAGTCCAATAATAACCAGCCCACATTATCTTCTTTACTAATGAATCATATCCGGTGTGATTTTCGTAGTTTCCCTCGTGTATCTCCCGCATCACGTACTCGGCCTCCACCGACCGTAGGCATTTAGCCAAGGGCCCGAGGTAGGATCTTCTGTACAACTCACCTTTATGCATGCAATACTTAGCTGCTTTGGTTCTCAACCTTCCTTACTATCGCCAATATATAAAAGCGCAACCTCTGAACATCTGTCTACCATTTCCTAACCTTTCCTTCTCTTATGAGATTTCTTGTTGGAGCCTCTCCCCAGATAGGTTGCACCGGCTCTCTTTATTATACTTTCTTCCGGCAAAGGCACTTGGTTTTATGAGACCGTCATTTTCGGAAAGTGCACGGACAGCCGCCATTTCCCCCTCCCATGTCTCTTTCCCTATCGAAAAACCATCCCAGTCCTACTTATTTTCGTCTACAAATGCTAACCAAGTGACACACTGGGTGGGGCCATGGGCTTCCGGGAGAGTCTGTGTCTGCAGATAATTGATAATATTATTTCGCCAGTCCTAAGTGAGGCTGGAAAAATTTACCTCATTCAAGCCAGAGTACAAGACTGAGCATAGGAGATGGACTATGGACTTCGACTCTCCCTTAGTTGCCCCGGATACGAGCCTAGGTTGGTAAAGACGTCAGCTTCGAAGTTCATCTCTCACGGGATTTGCACCACTTTTCATTTTCAAAATTGACCCAATAGAGTGGCAGCCTTACTTAAGTATTCCTACATTCGACTGTATTTGGCCTCGTATTGCCTAATATCTGATTGATAATCATTTGTGAGTCGCTCTTGAGCTCGACATTTTCAGCTCCGACTCCCTGAGCCAATTCCAGCAATTGCGGCCTTATACTCGGCCTCATTATTAGTCAAATAAACACATTTAATGGCTTGCCTGATTGTGGCACCCGAGGCGGCGACAAGGACAATCCCTAGCCTGGTGCCTTTCATACTTGTGGCCCCGTCCTATATAGGACCCATTCCCCGAAAGCTACTTCAGTTTCCTGAACTGCTTCAATATGAGCCCAAGGCATCATATATGGACTATAATCGGCCATAAAGTCGGCTAAGGCTTGAGACTTAATAGCGGTCCGGGGTCGATAGGTGATATCGTACCCACAGATTTCGATCGACCAACTTGCCGGCCAGCCCGAGAGTTAGGGCTTGTGCAATATATTCCTTAAAGGGAAAGTGGTGACCACACACATGGGGTGACATTGGAAATACGTCCTTAGTTTACGAGACGCAGCTACCAGGGCCAAAGCCAACTTTTCAAAGTGAAGGTATCGAGCTTTGGCCTCTGTTAAGGCCTTGCTGGTATCATAAACAGGAGATTGCGTACCTTTTTCCTCCCGAACAAGCACAACAATTACAGTGGTTTCGGATACAGTGAGGTATATCAACAGTGGTTCCCTTTCATCTGGTTTTGCGAGTAGGGGAGGGTTTTTCATGTACTTCTTCAGGTCCCTTAGGGCTTGCTGGCATTCCGGGGTTTACTAGAAGTCTTTCTTTTTTCTTCAGCAGGCTGAAATTTTTTTGACATCGCTCGGATGACCTAGATATGAACCTCCCCAAGGCCATTATTCTCCCGGTTAATCGTTGTACTTCTCAAGTATTGTTGAGTACCTCTGGTATCTGCTCTATGGCCCAGATGTGATCCGGGTTCCCTTCAATGCCCTTGTTGGACACCACAAAGCCCAGGAACTTTCCAGAGCCCACTCTAAAAGCACACCTTTCAGAATTCAACTTGAGGTTGTACTCCCGGAGGATCTCAAATACTTCTTGCAAATGTCTAATATGTTCCTCTGTTTCCAGGGACTTAATGATTATGTCATCTAAGTAAATCTCCACACTCGGACCCAACTGATGACGTAACATCTGTTGGGTCAACTGATGGAAAGTGGTCCCTTCATTTTTTCAACTGAATGGCTTGACAGTATAATAATAAGTTCTGTGATCCATTTTGAACGAAGTCTTTTCCTAGTCCGATGGGTTCAACCGTATCTGATCAAACCTTGTGGATACGTCCAGGAAGCTGAGCAGCTCATGCCCAGCCACCGCATCGACGATATGATCTAGGCGAGGCACAGGGTATGAGCTTCTTAGTCATGCTTTGTTTAAGTCCTTTAAATCTAAAAACATTTGAAAGGTTTCAGGCTTCTTAGGAAGTACTACCACATTTTCCAGCCAGTCTGGCTATTTTACCTCTCAGACCGCTCCAGACTGGATGAGTCATGCTACTTCTTCTTTGATGAATTGGCTCCGTTCTGCTGACACTAGACGTTTTTTTCCTTAATGAGATGTCAATCTGGGTTAATGTTCAACTTGTGGAGGGCCAATTCTGGGGCACACCTGTGATATCCAATATCGACCAAGTGAAGCTACTAATATTGCTATTCAAAAATGTAATCAATTTTTTCCTGAACCCAGGGTTCAAGCCCAAGCCCGTGTATACCTGCTCCCCGAGCATGTTCGATTGATAAAAAGTAAGCTCGAGATCTTATGCTGAGAATCTCCCCGCATCTGACTCATCTGGTGCCACGAACCCTCGAGGTGTTCGGTCTGTCGGATCTTCTGGGCAGAGGGCTCCTGCTGGTTCCTATTGTTGCTCAACCTCGAAGTTGATCCCGGAGTCGAGCGCCTGTTATTGCTAGCTGTTATTCCTGATTGAGTCATCCTGCCTGTCAACCAAGATGATTTATGTCGGGTCGGTTTCAACATTTCCCCGCACGCATCGGGAATTTCATAACCTGATGAAAGGTAGATGAAACTGCCCTCATGGCGTGCAGCCATAGCCTCCCGATTACCATATTGTAAGGTATTCCTCCTTCGAGGACATCAAATAAAGTTTCCTTACACATGCGTTTCCAACTCAATCGATCCCCGAGTCCTTTCGCTAGATAAGTTTAATCCGGTCAAAACTTTCATTACAAGGGTCATTCGCCCGGTTCCTTGACGGAGTGATGGTCATGTGAAACTTAATTCGAGAGAGATATTGTAGGGTGCGAACAGAAGTCCACATTCATAACTAAAATTAAGACAAAAGATTTTACCTTGACAAAAGAAAGTAGATAAATTAAAGAAAGAGAACAACTTTCATTCGAAAACTCTAAAATAGTTATTATACCACGCATTTGGTATCAGTTTAACACATTTTATTTTGATTAAGGTGCTGCAATTTATCATTGAGCGAGCCTAACTTTCAGACCATTTTCCATTTGAGCGATAATAAAAGCACTTGGAGGAATTATTTGTGGTTCCACTAGTTGGATATGGTATTGTATATGATGGTGGCTGCCACTATTTTCATCTGAATGAATGCCATTTCCTTCCCTAAGCAAGTTCTTGGACCGGCATTAAACGCTGGGAATTTGTAAGATGGCTCATGTTTGATCCTTCCTAGCTCGGAAATCCATCTCTCTGGCTTGAACTCTATGCAATCTTTTCCCCATATAGTCTCCATTCTCCCCATCGTATAAAACGATAGCACAATTCTCGTGTTTGGACTAATACGGTGACCACTCGGAAGAACGTCAAATCAAGCGGAAGTTTATACTCCAACGGAAGCACTGGAAATAGCCTAAGTGTTTCGCACAAGGCACCATGTAGATAGACCAATTTTCGTGTTTCTTCTATGTTGAAAAGCTTGGGATTTTCGTCTTCTTTTAGATGCAATTGTTGTTGAATCTCTTTTCTAATTCTTGTCTCAACTATGGGATTTTTAGCCAAGAGCCAAAAAAAACAAGTGAGAGCTGCACTTGTGGTGTCTACCAGCAAACATCAAATTCAAGAATGTATCCCTCAGAAATTCTTGTACATTACCCGAATTATTTCCATTTGTCAACTGATTGTATGCTTTAATATAGGAAGTGAACACGTCGAAGTCCTCGTCTTTGATTGTTTTGTACATCATCTCTTCTTGCTTCCGCGAGATGCAAGGATATAAGAACTGATCAACAGCTTCCCATGCTTGAATGAGCTTCATCTCTTTACCAATTCTAAGCCATTTTTGCAATTTCCAACAACTTTCTGGCAAGATATGTCTCTGCATAATTGTGTCTACAACATCGTTCAACGCCTTCTCACACGGCACATGAGGTAAACCAATTGATAAACTTCTTGGGTCAAGGTCAAGTAACAATTTGCTAATACCATCAAAAGTGAACCTTTGAAAAATGTCATGCAAATCAAATAGGGTGCCTTGTTCTGCAAAATCATCAAGAATTGGTCGAAGACCTCTTTCAATAATGTCCCGCACGTTCCTCTCCAACGAAGTTTGGAACTTGGCATGACTCATTAAGGACATGGTGGTCTTCCTATAAATCTCCCATAGCTCAGAGTCAACATTGAAGATCCCATTTCCCAAAATATCAAAAATTTTACGAAACTCAACACCCTTTGGATAGTTTGAGAAATTTTTACTAAGGATGTGGTGGACATTTGCAGGATCGCTAGTAGCTAACATGTTGAAGTTGGCAAGAACAGGACCATGGAACTCAAAAGTGCCCTTAGTTTCTACAAGAACATCAGTTGCATATTCATGGACACGATGAGCATTTCGAATAAGCCCAGGCAACATTCCAAGAAGAGGCCAATTAGTTGGCACTGATCTTAATTTGCACCATCTATTTCTAAGGCACCACCATGTAGAAGTAAAAGACATGATGATAATCAAAAGAGAAAGAGAAAATTTGAAGGAAATTCATTGGATCGAAGTTTCTTTCTCAAACTAGCTTTCGTTCTCTCAATGTTTTTTAGGACACTTGTGATCAAAAGTAGTAGTGTACTTTTTTTTCTGCAGGGAACTTCACATTTTGATTTGTAAAGGAAGTTGTAATTTTATAAGTAATACTAAGAGGTAATAAAAGATTGAAGTGGTAAATTCATCAAGACCTTTTTAGTTTCAAAGAAGTTGCAATCCCAAAATCAGAATTAGAAAGCACCTCTTATTATATTAATTAAGAAGAGTTAAATTTAACTAATTTACATACATCTTTCACTACAAATATAAACCAGAAAAGACACCAATTATCAAAGCATTGAGTTAAAACAAATTCTTTTGAGGCAAGGGTCTATCGGAAACAGCCTCTCTACCTCACAATGGTAGGGGTAAGGTCTGTGTACATCATATCCTCCTCAAACTCCACTTGTGTGATCACACTGGGTTTGTTGTTGTTGTTGTTGAGTTAAAACAAATAACAAAACAATGTGTTATTTCAAATAGCCATTTATTAGTGATTGTACCCTTAATATAAAAAGCCAGATCTGAGAAGGAAAAGCAAGAGATGCATGGACTCATAATTGAGTTGGTCAGTTTCCAATCACTACATTGGAGCCCTACATGAGTATCAGCAAGCAAAAGTGTCAATGTCATATGGCTGAACAGGAAAGATAAGATCTGGGAATCTGGTAGGGAGTTGTACATATCAAATCATGTTTTAGTGACCGCAGTGTTCGGGCCAACTTAAGCGCACCTGGACTAATTCCACCGAGTACCTGCAATTTCCACCAACACAGGTACCGGATAACAATGTCCATCAAAGCTTGGACAGATGGAAAGAAATCAGTAAACCTTCTCATGGTACTCAACTCACTTTATTAAACACTAGGCTACACTAGTGGGTGCTGTTATACATATCAATCATGAAGGATAGGTTAGATACTGATGCCATTCATGTCATATCAGTTGTCACCTTGTGGAAAATCTCTAACAGGAAAAGAAGGCTCGTTATGTTAATTTTAATGCACTTCTAGTTCTTCCATTATGCCACCCTTAGGGTGCATGATTTAGGTTATTAGGGAAAAATCAATATACTTCTAATATTGAATCAAAATCAACAGACATAATGCATTTGTTGACAAGGAAACCCGCAGCCGCTACCCGTTGATCTCTTTAAAATGACCTAAATGGTCCAACATCCTCCCGAAGCACATTTTTATATACGATTAAGTCGATACTTAGAACTTTTTTATTCTAGATAATGTTTGTTGCTGATAGAATTTGTTTAACCATTCCGATGTTTTATGACATTGTTGCCTGCGGCACAGATTTGTTGAACTATATCACATCTACATGTAGCATAAAGATTTACAGGATACCTTCGACTTTTGATATTTCATCTAGAACAGACATTTATTCATTGAAATTCCCAGGAAAAAATGGAATCCTTTTAGAAAGATTGTTGCCCAACAGTAAAGTGTTTTCCATCAATATCTACTAAACACAAGCCACCACCAAGATGATGAATAAATAACCAATAAACCTTCAGGCTCCAATAAGAAGAAAAAAGAGGATAATTCAGGATTTCGAAAAGGCAAGAAACTATTTTCAACCTATAGGACTGAGTAATTTGGTCAGATTTACAATCACCAGAATACCAGTAAGAGCTCATCACTGCAACTATACATAACCTAATCTCTAAAATGATGCATTTGAACAACCCTGTATATGCTGATCGAGGGATTATAATCAATTAGAGTGGTTTTGGAATGAAACAAGTACATGAAATGCTAAAGAAGAAACAAAAACCATAAGAGCACCTTGAAAGATTGGACGAGAATGTAAATCCAACTTTTTCCAGAAAATACGAAATTGTGAACGCCTCCCGGAACTGCTGCAAGTCCCATCTCAGTGCGATTGTGACTCAAGAAGGACGTTTGTGGCTGTATTAATATCATTTCTTGAATGGATGAGTGCCTGCCTTGCCAAGTTCCTATCAAAGCCCATCGACACCAGCATAGCAATAGCGTCTTCTGGTGGCTCTGGGGTGGATGAAACTGGAGCTGGGTAATTACCCTGAAATATGTAGGCGAAAGCATGTTAGAGCGTTCATAATCTTTCAAAAAGGACCATATAAGCTTTAGATGTGACTGAAGTTGGTTTTCCATCAAAACATACCGAGAATCAACTCATTGGTGATGAATATGGCCCATCAATTCACTCATATTTTGACCAAAGTGACCACTCAATTTCATTGATCCAGATTAAATGTGAAATTGAACGACACAAGTGAAAAATGTGAAAGCTAAACTTAACTGATAAAACACTTTACATAATAAACAAGATTCTAGAGTGCAAATAGCAGTTCATTTTGTTCAATCACTTGCATTAGCCATCTGGACGTTGTGGCTGAAATAAGGCTCAAAAATTTCAAGTAGACATAGAGAGGACAAGCAATGTTTGATCATTACCACTCTCAATTTGAACATCAGAAAAGATAACTTGGCAGTAGATATCACAGTTCCATAACTTCATTATTTATTCTTCTTTGTTGTCTCTTTTTTTCCCTCTTAATCACTTCACTTACGTATTTGGATTATTTATTCTTCTTTTCTTTGTCTCCTCTTTTCCCCCTAATCATTTCTCACATATATGGAATAAATAAGAGATCTTGAAACTACTGAGATTCTATGGATCATACTCATCCGAAAGTTACCATGGAAAATAGGACTTCGGGACATACTGATCTTGTCATTTTCACTGCATGGAGGATGACAACAACACATATCACAGTCAGAATAGTAAAGTTACCAGGAAGCTCAATAAGCAGGATTGCAAAAAAATGTAGGAAGTGAAGGAATATGGAAAACATGGTTTTAGCTGCTGTACTAGAAGAAGCAGGGGAAGCAAGAGGTTGTTCTTAACACAAGTTCTTTCACCTGAAGCCAAGGCATATAGAAAAGCTCCAGTATTCTCTCTTCTCATTTGGGGGGGGGGGGGGGGGGTCAGTAAAGACAAAGTACTCTCAATTATGTTTGACGTAAGGCAATGAAGAGAATAAAAGTTGTAGATTAAAAATGACCAGGGAGAGGACGTGAGATATTGATGGGAAATAATAGTAACTATTTCCCTCAGGATTGGGTACTTTTGAACATCTCGATCTCTAATAACCATGAAGGGATATCTTATTTGGGACATTAAGTGCTTTATATTATCCAATTGGAGTAACACTGGTCCATTTTCAGGCTAGACAATCCAAGGAAGATAGGTGTTTTAGATGACTGACAGTCACACAAGCAGGAGCTCTTTTGCACACCAAGGCAGCAACTGAAATCAGGCATTTCTCTTTAACTAGCCTGACACTGATACCCACATGGATTTCTCTAAAAACTTCAAAAGAGTTAACAGCTATATTATTAACTAACTAAACCAAGGCATCAAAAACAATACTTGCCTCCATTTGGCGACCTGCAAAGATTGGTACATTTCCTGGAGTGTTTCTTGCTGGTGCTGCAGGCGGTGGCGTGTTACCAATAGATGGCAAAGAAAGTCGTGCAAAGTAGGATGTAATAAATTCTGGGAACTGAAAGAAAGAAAATAGATGAAAGTCGGCTTCTTAATAAAACATCATGGCAAATTGTGTCTCATAAAAGGTCCAACATTAGCATCTCAAGCAAGAAAATATTTGAAGATATCAAAACCATAAAATCAGTTGGCAATTCTACATCTCTACTTCTATGAAGCTTATCTACTTGTTCCTACATTGCATTATTACCTCCAACACGAAAGAATGAAGGGAGCTGTCAAGATTAAAAAAAAAAAAGAAGCGGAAGCATTAGCTTTGCCTTCCAGCAATAGCATTCAGCCTATAAGACACATTTAGATCTGAGCACTTGGTGAGAAATGGTGCCTAATTATTCCTTGTAGTCATCCAGAAGTTAGAACACGGGTTATTCTTCATCAACTCAGATAGAAGGTGGATGTCCCAACTACATGAAATTCAAGTACAGAAAAAGCAATGATATTGACTAGCAGCAAATTCTACATATGTGCATGCAAGACTGAGTTAAATTCTCCAGGCATATAATAACGAGGAAGTGATAGGTATCACACAAGTACCTACCTAATACCATGAGATTATAGTGACTATTTCCAGAGAATGCCAACTCAGTAGAAACTTTAATATATAAGTTTTGAAGAACAAGAACAAGGCAAACCTTCACTCTCCTAATACGGAAAATGTTCAAACGATACAAGCAACCTGCAATTATTCCACAGAGCCCCGGTACAATAGATCTTTTCCAGGATGAGAAAAGAAGCTGCAAGATAAATATTAAGTAAATATTTATGAGAAGAAACTCAATCTAGGGACAATGTTTAATTTGAAGACATGATAAAGGTATAAAATACCTGGAGACCAGCTAAATAAATAAAAGTCTTGTCAGAGAAGTGGAGACTAAGTACGCGGAACCGGGTAGAAACCGGAATGTCGAGATAATAGGGCACAAAGGAAGAAAAAATTAGACCATAGGGCCCAGACAGGATACTCAAGGAAGGATCTGAAAATGAAAAATCAGAATATATCAATGACTAAGGAACCTGTATTTCCAATTCAAGAATAGCGATAAGAAGGCATCATGCAGTAATATTTTGCCAAAGTAAAACACAAATTGCATTAAAGTTACCAATACTAATGGAAACTACGAGCGAAACAGGAACACAATGTAAACTAGAGATGGTCTTTCACCAAAAAAAAGGATCAAACTAAGTTGATTATTTTGGTATAGCATCATCTCAAGCACCTCTTTCCTGCAAACTTGAGGTGAAAGATGCATTATAAATCAAATACTGAACGAAGATTTGGCACCTAGAAACTTTAGATTTCCAATTTCCAGCTATTATTGTCAACTTGCTCTCAATTATGCACATCATACTTCTCAAAGACCAACTTTGTAGCCAGCTCTCTGAATTCGGAGCAGGTTCTGATGATACACTAACTAGCCAGCTGAATGACTTTAAAAACTGAACCAATTAAGTCTAAATTTACTCAAAACACCTACTAGTATACAAGGTTCTGACATTTCCCTAGACAAAGTACTAGTTAACCTCATGCTTTGTAACAAGGTAACTTCGGGAAGGTTCTTTTACAAAACTATCAAAAAAGGGGTTCTTTTACAGATAAAACCATATTAATAACAAGATACTTAATATTGTTAGCATGATGACAAGATATTCTCGATATCATAAACTATCAATAGAGATATTCTAGATATAGGAAAATATAATTAGAGATATTTTATATTCATCATAGGATATTGTATAGCATTAACTATAGATATTTGGTAGGATTAAAATTAAGTGTAGAATATTTTGCTACATTTTATTTCTTATTCCTCTTGTATATAAATACATATGTAATGTGATGTATTCGATAATCAAATTGAGACACTCATTCTTCAATCTCTCTTGTGTTTTGTCCGTTCTTGACATGGTATCGGAGCCTTCTCGCTTTGATTCATAGAGTCCTTGATCTGTGGTCACTTTCAATCTTTTTGAGAGTTTGTCTTCTTGCTCGTCAAGAGTTAGTCCTAATCACTTGGGGCTCTTGTTCTTGGATTTTCTAGCTATTTTTTCGTCTCCTTGTGTTTTTTTGTTTTCGGTACAAAAACATGACTTCGCATCAGTTTGAGTCCTTCGGTGTTCGTTTCACTGGTTGGGAATTTCAGTTTCAACTATTTGTCACGGGAAAACATTATGGGGCCATATAGATGGAAGTGATCCTGCTCCAACTGATCCTACAAAGTTAAGTCAGTGGACGGTCAAAGATGCTCGGGTGATGACATGGATTTTAGGGTCAATTGACCCTCTTATTGTCCTTAATCTGAGGCCATATCTTGTGGAATTATTTACAAAAGGTTTACAACCAGGACAATAGCGCAAGACGCTTGTAGCTAGAGCATGAAATTGCTAATTATTCTCAAGGAGATCTCCCTGTTCAAGATTATTATTCTAGATTTCAGAACTAATGGGCTGAATTCACTGATATTGTTTATGCTAAAATACCTGCTGAATCTCTCTATATAATTCAAGCAGTTTATGAGCAAAGAAAGCGAGATCAATTTTTGGTGAAATTGCAAACAATTTTTGAGAGTGTTCGCCCTAACTTGATGAGTCGTGACCCGTTTCCCTCCTTGGATGTCTGTTTTAGGGAATACTTCATGAAGAGCAACGTCTTCTCACACAAAACGCTTTCAAGAAAGAAAATATTCACACTGTTGCATTTGCGGCATATTATCAAAGAGTATTCCACACGTCCTCAAAATCGTAGAATTAATGCTTTTCAAGATGTGATAAATGGTTCCACTTCTGATAAGTCATCTCCAGCAGCCGGACAAGTTCTTAGTCTTGAAATGGTACGGCAAATGATTGAGTCAGCCTTTTCTGCTTTGGGGCTACAAGGTAACAATATTACATCTAATTTTTGGCTTGTTGATTCTGGTGCCTCCAATCATATGACCAACTCAACTAGTATGCTACAAAATGTTCGTGAGTATCACGGTCCATCACAAATTCAGGTTGTCAATGGTAGTAATTTGCCTATTACCAAGATTGGGATATTACTAAAACTTTCAAGAATGTTTTTGTATCACCAAAGCTCTCCACTAGTCTTATTTTTGTTGGGCAATTGGTAGATAACAATTGTGATGTGATTTTTTCTTGTAATGGTTGTCTTGTGCAGGATCAGGTGTCGGGGACGATAATCGCGAGGGGCATAAAACTCTTCATATCCTAATTTTGGTAGTCGTCCTGCAAAATATTTTGATGTCATTCATAGTGATGTTTGGGGTATTTCACCAATTATTTCTCATGCTCATTTCAAGTACTAAACATAGTGATACTTTACATTCAATTCCAAAGCAGTTATAATGGAATTGAAAGTTCCAAGTATCATTATGAAGGCTCCCCGCCATCTATATTTGGTGGTTGTCCATCGCATCATTTGATATCTCCTAGGAACATCTACGCGTGGATTGTTCATTCCTAGTGGTTCTCCTATTCGGCTTGATGCTTTCAGCGGATATCCGTCGTTCGATCACTGGTTGGTGCATGTTTCTTGGCGAGTCCTTGATATCTGGGAAGAGTAAGAAGCAAGACCGTGTGTCAAAATCTTCAACAGAGGCTAAATATTGATCCATGTCTACTGCTTGCTCCGAGGTTGTTTGGCTTCGTGGATTACTTGCTGAGATTGAATTTCCTCAATCTAATCCTACTCCTCTCTATGCTAATAATACAAGTGTAATTCAGATTGCTACTAATTCGATTTCTCATGAGAGGACCAAACACATCGAAGTAAACTGTCATTATATACGAGAAGTTGTAGATAATGGTGTCATTACACTTCCACACGTGTCCGGTGATCTTCAAATAGCTTATGCATTTACAAAATCCATGACACGACGACGTCATTAGTTTCTGGTAGGCAAATTGATGCTTCTTGATCCACCAGCTCAATTTGAGAGGGGATGTTAGCATGATGACAAGATATTCTCGATATCATAAACTATAAATAGAGATATTCTAGATATATGAAAATATAATTAGAGATATTTTATATTTATCATAGAATATTGTGTAGCATTAACTATAGATATTTGGTAGGATTAACATTAAGGGTAGAATATTTTGCTACCTTTTATCACTTATTCCTCTTGTATATAAATACATATGTAATGTGATGTATTAGATAATCAAATTGAGACACTCATTCTTCAATCTCTCGTGTGTTTTCTCTGTTCTTGACAAATACTACACAATCTGAAGGAGCATAAGTATGGTCCAAAGCCTCTAAACCTTTCAAATAGAAACATAATGATTTATTCCATACTCTAATTCTATCAGGATCAGACGCTTCACTATTCCATTTTCTTGTAGGATATTATATAGCATTAGAAGGACGCTTCACTATTCTGTTTTCTATGGCATTAGAAGCCAGAGATAATTGACGGTTGATAATATAAGCACTAATTCTTTCAAAAAGATGATCAATCTTATACACAAAGAACAGTTGCAGTTAGCCCTTTACCAGTTGTTTCTCTTACTCATTATGGATTTTAACTTTCATTTGAGTAGGTAATATAAGATACTATAAAACAATAATGATATGACCTTCTCGCTAGTGTAAAGATGCAGGAACTGGTCACTAATCGTAATTGCATATTCTCTCAATGTTCCGACTTTTTTCTGTTTGTATATTAATTTGTTGATTTCACATGAAGTTCTGGAACTTCTGCTATTAGTCTCGACCTGTGCTTCTCTATGAATATGAAGTTACTAATGCAACTTGATCAAGCTCATCTGATATCCCACTATCTCACAATATTATTAACCATATATCTTACATAATATCACCCAAGCATCTGATTAATCTCATTATTTTTGTGTCAGATCATAATCCACGAGCAATAATCCATTTCATGAGATATATATATATGATAGTCTATCCTACCTCAAAGAGGATATCCAGTCCATGAGCAAAAATTTTCCCTAAGCAGAGCCACAGAAATTCAAAGCAAAGAGGTCAAATATCTCGGTTGTAACTTGGGCAGCAAGCTAAATGTAACAAGCTAAGAGCCTTGGTAAACGTGTTGGGCGACTTGGACAGCAAGTCAAGAGTCTTTAGAAGAAAAAGACAGCAAAAATTTTGCTCACAAGAATCTGCGAAAGGGCTGCTGGAGAGTCTGCCCTCCAAGCCCATCCTACTTGGTTATGCAGATTATCCTTGTATGTATTCTGTGATCTCTTTTTTATCCTTTCCTGCTCCCCCTGCCTCTTATATGTTCTCAGTTTCTGTACTTTCTCATATATGTACAACCTCAAAACATCACTATTTATTATATCTCATATTAGCCCCATCTCATGCCCCCACTTCCACCAGTTAGGAGCCTAAAGAGCCCATTCTCTATGTTATCCACCTCATTTTAATTTTTTTGTATGATCCAGCCTCATTGTTCTGATACTGCTTTCAGTTATTAGTTCTTGCAAATGAGTGAAAGTTTATTCGATAAGCGGTAAGGTGAAGACCCCAGTAAGAAACTCTGAAATTTTTCTATCTATAGATTTCTAAGCACGATCACTTCTAGGAAGGCTGAGAAGATTTAGAAAGAAAGATCATATCTGATGATAAGAAATGACCAATACCTTTAATAAGTTGTAGAGCAAGAGCCTCAAGCAATAAAGAGACTACAAAAGAGAACAGCAGGAAAACCTGCAGAACAAGAGGTAGAAAAGTAAACTACACTGCGGAAAAAGAAGGGAAAAAACAGGTAGAAGAGAGAAGGAAAACAGTATCTACTGTGAGTTTTATTATTTGCCTATTAGTTGATTTAACACCTGCTGCTTTTATTAAGCAAGTTGAAGCGGCCCCAATAACTTATCCAAAAAAAGTACTACCCCAATAAGCACTTACAGAATATTTGTTCGAACCGATTTGCCTCTCAAAGACACGGAAGTAGTACAGCAGATATAATCCAAATACTAGTTCAGGGGTAGATGAAAAGGTAAACGCAGATATGATCAGCTTCCAGATTTGAAGCTTCTGGAAGATATCCTGGCACAAGCAAAAAAAATACATCAATCAGCAGTTCTACTATATTATTACAGGGAATCCCACTGAAACAATGAGACCATACCTAAGCAGACAGTAAAAGAGAACAAATCCTCTATAAAACAAAATTGTATATGAACCCTATATTTTATGAATTTCCGAAACTCGGAATGGATTTAGCTATGATACAAACACATATATTAGGTTAAAAGAGAATCCTATATTTCTTAAGTTCCAAAGCTCATAACAGCTGAGCTATAAAATGAAAATTTATATTATTAGGACCAATGTCTCTGAAACACACAGATGGAGTTGGGTGCTTCTAAACCCATTAGGAATTGTGTGGTATATCCCTTGCGGTTACAAACAAGTTATGTCTGTACATGGAAAGTGACAGAGCTCATATCCCTTCAGATTCGAAGGTTTGGTAGTAAACTAGGAGAAGACCATTTACAATCTTGTATTGCTATTGGATGATGGGTATTTCGTAAGAATATTAGGCCTATTAAACCTCCACTTGTATTAACAACCCTATAAAGTCTGCATTACTATTGGCAAAAATAGCTTGATGATGTCATAATCAAAACTGAATGTGGTTGCATTAACACTACAGTACATGGTACGACTAAAACCACTCGATATCAATGTTACATGGACTCTTTTCAAGTGGATATGACATTGGTATGACCACTTCACAAGGATTTTCCAAAATACATCAAAAGTCTACTACAAATTGAATGTGAGATTGTTAGATCCATAGAAGAACCTGTACTCATGATAAAAGTGGCGTAGTTCACGTGGATTCAAGATTAGCTAGCTGTATCTGCTAATTGTGCTTAGTCATTGTTTCTTGTGGAGTTTGGCTAAGGAGTTTATGTGGTTCCAAGCTCATCAACAAACCATTTAATTTTATCCAGGTTTACAGACAAGTAAGAAAGCTGTTAAGTAGCTTCATGGAGTGACAAACCCATCTCTTGTTCGATAGATATAGAAGATACTTATTTTATCATAGCTTCAAAATGCAAAATATTGATAAATGGAAAATGATCCAGGAATGTTGCTATTACATAGGGATGATGACTTGATGAGGAAACAGGCTGTATTTTTATGCTCTTAGACCTAAAATAAATGAGTAATAACTACAAAATTACTCTACCTTTGTTCCCTTCCCCCCTCAGAAAAAAAAAGGTATGTATACACCTTAGCAACTAACCTTAGCTGCCACTTATAATTGGACAAGGATCAAACTAAGCAAACATCTTTCATGCACATAAGAATAAATCAAAAGAGGCATTCTCATTTCAACACGAATATATGAAATCTCCCCAAAACCAATTTCAGATATGCATTAAATAAAGCAACATGTCGGTATACACTATAGTTGTGTTCATTTCCATCTCATATTTGAGAGTTGCTACAATTTGAATCTAGAAATAGAAAAGGAAAAGAAAAGACAATGGGTCACTATGCACTAAAGATCCATGTTGCTCGGACTCTCCAAAAGTGTTGCCGTGCCTGTGTGGGATTCTCCAAAAATGCAATACTTTTGGGGAATCCCACATGCACCCGTCGACATTTCTGAAGAGTCCGAGCAACATAGCTAAAGATCCAATCTTTTTATTCTTCTTTTCACAGTTCTAGAAACCCTCAAACCTAATTAAACTCGATAATTAGCCCATTCAAGAAAATATACACAGAAACCATAAAAAAACAGACCTAATTCATAGCTACAGGACAAAGGTTGAGGCAAAAGAGCAACATTGTAATAATCAAAAGGTGAGAATTGTTCCATCAGTATCTAAACAAAGTAACATGTCGGTCTAGGCTAATTGTGTTCATTTCCATCTCATATATTTGAATCGAGAAATAGAAAAAGAAAACACTAATAGGTCACTATGCACTAAAAATCCAATCTTTATATTCTTCTTTTCACAGTTATAGAAACCAACAACAACAACATACCTAGTATAATCCCACCAGGTGGGGTCTCGAGAAAAGATTCAAAGACAACAATAATAATAGGCAGTAATATCTCTAGAAAACCCTTAAACCTAATTCAACTCAATAATTAGCCCAACAACATCATATCCAGTATAATCCCACAAGTGGGGTCCGGGGAGTGTAGAGTGTATGCGGACGTTACCCCTAGGTTGTTTCCGATAGACCCTCGGCTCAAGAAAAGATGCAAAGACAACAATAATAATAAACAGTAATATCAACAATAAGTTCTAGAAAACCCTACACAACCTAATTCAACTCAATAATTAGCCCCTTCACAGGGAAAAATAAGACCTACTAATTTGTGAGGCAAAAAAGCAACATCATAATAATTAAAAAGGTGATAATCATTACATCAGTATCTAATTACAGAAATCTAAGTACCTGATAAGACCATCCAAGCTGATTGGCACGGCCTCGAACACCAAATATGATGGTAAAAAGGGTACAAGCAATTACCAATGCCCTTGTCACTGGTGCATTATCTAATTCAAAAATTACAATTAGAAATCAATTATTTCATGCATCAAAAACTGTAAATAAATAGAAATTGATGAGGGGTGGGGGTGGGGGGATTTAGACTTACTGAAACCTGATGGGCCGACGTTCATTTTTAATTTACCTACCAAAGATCTTCTAAATCATGTATCAATTTTGCTTTGATAACAACGAGCTATTTTATCAGTTTGACTTGTCACACACTTCAGGTCCTTACCGATTTGAATGAGAAAGGATTGTTCTTCTTCACCCAGATCAATTTTGAGCAAGTTAAAAACAAAAAGGTTTGTTGGAAAACCCTTGTTTACTTATTAACAAAGACAATCAGGGGTGTCAAAAAATAAGGAGAACTGAAAAAGAACCGTTTTTATTCGGTTTTAAAAAAAAATCGATTTTTTGAAAAACCCATATTTTTAAAAAATGAACCGAACGATTTAGTGATTCGGTTCGATTTTTAATTTTGGATCGAATCGAATCGAATCGAAAAATCGAATTAAATATGTAATTAATCCTATTTTTTATTTTAGGCTATTAATATCTCTTGAATCATAGTCAGAAGTTAATCTATGAAGCTTTTATGAAAGTCGAATGTGGCATGAACTTGATTAACATATCACGAAATCATTGACATAAAATGTAGGGAAAGAAAGTATTTATAAATTTGTAAAACTTTAAATGGTCATAACTCTGCGCTGGGATATCCGTTTTACCCGATTTTTTTTTTGATTTTGCGTATTTTTTCAAGACGTGGCCGGGCCGCCAATTTTTACGAAAACGTCTGTTTTCCCAATCAATTTGTGTGTTCCCCAAATCGATTTCTAATTTTCTTTTTTCTTTAGTAAACATCTCACAATATACAATACATTCTAACGTCGAATTTTCATGTTAATGTAGGTGTGAATGCCAATTTCAATGTTGAAAATTCAATTTTAAAAAAAATCATGACCCGACCCACTAGAAAAAACCGATATAATCCGATACATTCGGCGATATAAACCGAACATATCGGTTTTTAAAATAAAAAAAAAATTATTCGGTTCATATTTTTCGGATACAAAACCGATATGAACTGATATACGTCCACCCCTAAAGACAATATAAACCTGATAATATGTTTTTTTTTTAAATCAAGCAATTAAAACATTTGATATATTGAAAATTAAGAGTTTTTTTTTTGTAAAGTATATAAAAAAAAACTTGTTTAATGGTTTTGCCAAAAAACTTAGATAAATGAATAAGTTATTTTGTTTTGTTTTTCACCCGGTGTCTAGTATTGCATTGGAGCTCGACTATATCCATATTAGAACTGCATAGGGCCCATTCGGTAGAAACAATCTATACTCAGGGCTCGAATCCGATATCTTTGATTAAAGAAGAAGCAGTCTCACCCACTGCATCACATCATTATATGAATAAGTTATATGAGGAAAATGTTAATTACATGGATGTTAAGTTTTTTTATAATTTTATTTATTTCTCTATGATTTAAGATGTACTATAAATTCATCCAAACTTTACTTGAAAGTATGATTAAAATATAGCTTGAGGTAAGAAAAACAAAATACTCCTAATTGATTATCGAGTTTTATTTATTTATCAACTTACTTAAGATCTAGCATATTTTTGTTTACTTTTCAAATTAAGATTCCTTTCTCCCCAGAGAGATAATGACATTATAATTATCTTGATACAATTCTCAAACATTTTTTCTAAATATTTATGATGATAGAATATTGTGATATGCATTTTCTTTTCTTTTTTTGTGTAGCTTTTAAGAATGTAATTCTATTTTTTTTTTAAATTAAGCAATAAGTCTTACAATGCGTACTGAAAATTTGATCTTTCTTTGACTCTCGCACAATAATACCCACCTTTAGATGTTTCTAGCCTTGTATATTGATTGTCACCATCTTTTTGGGGATGAAACCGAAAGGAAGAGTTCTAAAATATATCATAATGATTTCGGATTAAAAAGTGTATATATTTAATGAAATTTTTTAATGCAAATTATTTGAACAGAAGTTTTTAGATTCGACCCATCTTAATCCTATTTTTATCTCTACAACTTTTGTTACATCGCATGAAATTCCGTCTTTAAAACAGAACCAGGTCAGTTTAAATGAAAGCAGACCAAGTAGTCTAATAGGAAGAAATGTGAAAGTAAGGAAATCATAAGAAAGAAGAGGGAGGGGGAAAGTATAGGCCAAAGAACAAAAGACAAATAAGGGTGGCACAAGATGCAAAATCAGAAGTAACGCTTTGATGCGAGCGATTACCATATCTCTGATTTTTTTTAATCTCCCCTCGGCTTGAACCGAGTTGATGATATGTGGAGTGGTATTTTTTATCGTTTAGTCAATAAGACGTACGTATGTGGACATAGCTCCATGTTTATGTTATTTGAAACTAACAAATGAAATTATGATAAGCCTAGAGCGACGAAACCCGTAGCCGAACTTCTCGATGAAATGACACAAGGGGTCGATACACTATGGCCAGGTGCACTTTTTCTATCCCTAATTTTATATTATTCTCTCTTAATATAGTAGGACGATTAAGAAGTAATTTAAATATAACCCCTAAAAAAGAATGGTGCAATCCACGTCACAAGCGTAAATGTCCAATTCTCTAAAGATTTTACGGTTTTCTTAATCTAATTTTTTGGTGAGAATTTTGAACATCAGATGTGGATAGGATTAAAAAGTATGAATAGATCAAATAGATCCCTTTCCAACTACGAGATAAAAAGTTAAAACATGGAAATCCACAAATTAAAGGCACAATCGACTATTTGTTGTTACTCTATCGAGCATCTCCTTGCTTGTGTTAATCAACCTTTGAACAATTTTGACAAAGTATAAAATAACCTCCACATAATAGTCAATGTAAAGTTACTGGTACAGATAAATTTATTTTATCTCGAATTAGAAGAATCTTAACATGAAATTTACCTCAAATTAATTGCCCAAATTTAATTTAAAACTACACATCATACTACTATCCATTTTCGAGGGAAACATAATCGCAATCCCAAACTTGAAAATACGTTTTAAGGGGGATGAAAGCGCAAACCCCCGCTGCAACAAATTATAACATAGGCTCGACTACTTAAAGACAACCTTAAATATGCACCCATTCAAAGTGCAATTGAGTCACCAACCTAGGCAAGTAAGATGGCTGGTTAGTCCAGCCCAGTTTTTATATTCGTTCTTTTGCTCCACTTCTCTTACCCGCTAGCGATGTGGGATAATTACTTTAAATGGCATTATTCTCTTTAGCTCTCTGTTTGGAAATAGAAAAAGGAAATCAATGGAGCTTATATTGATTCTCTTTGAATACAACAATGTATACGGTGAAAAACGGCACGACACGTAGCAAGGTTTAGGTATAAAGTGCGAGGGATGTGACAGAGTTATGTATCGGATGGAGTTGTATCGGGATAAGTCCGGGTATCAAGATGAGACGGGGTAGTGACCGAACCAGTTGACACCGGGTGAAGAACCGGAGGATCCCAGCGCGTATCCATTCCGGATATGGCGCCAGCCGTTACTCCTTGCTCTTTAAGTAACCATTATTGTCATTTAATTGCGTTTAATTGGGGAATGATTCTCGGGCGTTAATGCCATGTATTCTTGACTATAAAAGGAGTCCAACCTTCATGTTGGAGGGGCATCTCACTTTTCATTCTACACTTGTACGCTTTGTTCATTACAATCTTAATCAAAAGTTCTCACTGTTGGCTCGGAACCGAAGCAGCTAAGCTAAGGCCCGGATCAATCTAGTTGAAGGAATTCACCTTGGTTACAACGTGACAAGCTATATTTATTACTTATTATTTTCATTTGCTTACTTATTGTTAATTGCTTATTTTTCTTTACTTTAAATTGATTCACGTATCCTTCAAACCACTTACAAATTCAACTGTAACTTTTTTGGGTAAACAAACAATAACTATAAAAGGTGTCTTAAAGTTAAAGAATTAGCCATTTCTTATAATAAAATTATGGTTCAACAACTAGAACAATTCTATTGTATATGACAAATATGCCTGGAAAGATAGAGAGCCGCATGCCCGCATATATAATCCTAGAAATTTTGTTGATTTGAACATTTTGAGTTCACATGGTATTGCAGACACCTCTCTGCTTAACTTACTGAATGGTTTTGGCAAAAACACAGCAACTAAGTTCTCCAAGTAATCAATAATATATACTACACACTAAATTAAGCATCAGCAAAATGGCACCAGTTGATGATATTTATAAGGTTCATTTAAAGATCAGGCATAAACATTAAGAGTTTCATGTGATTTGCAACATTGAGAGTTCCATGAACCACAAGATACAAATATTATACTTAATGAGTTCCTCGTTCTCATGTGCACAATAACACGGCAAGAAGATGTATAAACAAGGATGCACATAAAAGTTGTAGAGCAGCCACTGAATGCTAAAAGGAAGAATAATGTTCAGCTCTATAGGATATAAGGAAAATAAGTGTCTTACTCTTTCCAGTTAGGATGGAAGCCTACAAAATCATAGACAGGAGTTATTGTCGAGACCAAAACAACAGTAAGTCCAGCAAACAACATAAGAGCTGACATAGGACGAGTTCTGCGAGACATTAATGATAGTATAATGACTTCAAACACTGTAAAACACAAGCTCATATTAAGAATCTGTTAAATATAGTGTATATTGTGTATATTACTCTCGGTTTCTCCCTCTCGGTTTTCTCCTGATTACCGTATATAGAGTATATAATTTAGGTAATATTTAGTATCCTAGTTTAGGTAATGTAGTAATGTAATTAGTATTGTACACTTACCATAGTAATTGTATTACCATAAATGTATAGTTAGTATCCAAGTAGAATAAGATTTTAGGAATATAATTCACCTATTATGGAAATATGTAACTTGTATATATAGTCCTTCAATTAATGAAAATAATCAAGAGATTATTTCTTTCATGGTATCAGAAGTCTATGTCTTATATTGTAGTTCCTTATACTTTTTGTTGATCTTCATATTTTGGCTGGAGTTGATAACTCTCTTCGTCTTCATCTTTTAGTTAAAACCCTCGTCAAAAATCAGATTGAGCTTCAACTCAGCAACTAATTAGAAATTCCAAAGGAATATGAATTGTTAATAAGGAGTCTAATTAAGAAGTTTCCCATTTCTTATTGGCAACATAGGTTTTTGAGTATGCAATTAAACATGATGAGAGATTCAATTTAAACATGCTCTCTTAATTGGGTAATTCAATCATAATTTGTTCAATACCTTATAAATCTGAATGGAGCTTACATTTGCCTTTTTCAATAGTACTACATTGTTTTGGTGAAAGACATGAGAACACACTGAGTTCAGTACTTGTGGGGCGATTCTTTTTTATAAAATGGAATGACAATTTTTAATTAACTTAAATTTTTTTCACCAACTATCAATTATTTGTGGAAGCAATATGGGCATCCAAATTCTTTTTATTTAATCATCCTTTTAACTATTTTAACGAAGTGTAGAATCGACTCTACATGACGTGAATTTGCCTTCAAAATAACACAGTACTTGCTCTACAAAACTTGATAGTAACAGATTACCACATCTTCCAAAAAATCACGGAACATTTAAAAAACAAAAAGGTTCACTCTAATCATGACTTCGCCTGATTTCTCAATGGACCAGAATAATTTGTACTTGGAATTGGGTAGGGGCCGCGCGAACGCAGGCCCCAACTGCCACAAATTACGACGTAGGCTCGACCACTTGGGCCGACCTTAGGCAGGCACCCCTCCTAAGTGCAATGGAGGACACCAACCTAGGCCATGAGCCTTGTTGATCGCCCATTAACCCCGTCCAGGTAAGTATGTTCGCCTGTGGGCTCAGCCCATTATTTATGCTAGAGCTTTTGATCCACTTCTCTTCACTGCAGGCGATGTGGGATAATCACTCACAATGCTATTCTCTCTTTGCCTTTGGCTTTCTGTCTGGGAAAGAAAAAGAAAATAAATAAAGCCTATATTGAATTCTCCTTTAATACAAGGAAAACTATGGAGTAAGCAATAGTGTTGCATCACAAAAATCACAACAACAACATGCCCAATGAAATTTCACAAAGTGGGGTAGAGTGTACCCCTATTATATAAGTAGATGTTCAAAATTCAAGTCTCATCCTATAGATACATAAACCGACAACCAGCAATTCAACCTCCTTCAGGTCTTTCTATTCTTATTTCATCCAAATCCACAGTGTTTGATAGCAAAATTACTTAGTAGAGTGAACAACAAAATCCTCAAACAAGTAACAGTAGTCTCTATTAAAAGAAGAAATCAGCTAATAAGAGACGTTTTCCTTTTTCCTTCTTTCCAAGTATAATCCTTAATAGCTTAGTCAGCTTGACATCACTCTAAATATTCACCAAGGATAAAGCAGAAACTCATGTAGTTCACGCAATAAAACCAGAAGCACATTAGATATCCGATTTCCTTGCTATACAGAATGTCAACCTCTATCATAGTTAAACAGATGCTTAACCTTTCTAAGCTGCTTCATATTTCTGGTGCCGACATTGTCTCTGACATAATGACGAAAAGTAAGCGACTACTAATACTGGAGAAGCTCATAAGGAGAATCACAGTAAAAAGGAAAGAAAACAAATACTGAAAGTAGAGCAAAGAAAAAAGATAAGGATTACTGAAAGTAGAGCATCATATGAGACAAAAATCAGACTTGAGTTACAAGTGGCTATGGAAAAGTTTAGTAAAACTTAGTATCCACTTCAAGTACTACTTTTAGTAGGAAAGAGAAACACCTCTCTACTTAACTTACTGAATGGTGTTTGCGGAAAGAAACTAATTTCTTTGCGTATATGCAACATGCTAAACTAAGCAGCAACAAATGTCACATGTTGATGATAATTGTAAGATTCATTTAAAGAGGCATAAACATCAAGGGTCTGTTTGGAAAGCCACGTGGTAATTGGAATTGGTGTAATTACTAGGAGCCTAGTAATTACACAGTATAGTAATTATGACGACATGTTTGTTTGTCATAACGAAATTACAAGTGTATTGTTTGGTTGCACAAGTATAATTATACAATTAGATATTTCAAATTTAAAAAATAAAAGTTTATTATCAAAAAGTAAACGTTAATGTTTGACAAATATATATTTATATAAGAAATATTACTTAATTTTATCTATCACTATGCATTCAAGATGCACATTATTTCGAAAATATAGAACTAAACAATTATAAATTTGTAACTAGTGTTGTGAAAAAATTGATAAATACAAATAAATATTACCTTAACTACATCAATTAATAAGAACTTCTAACTAAGCACAAATCGAATTGTTTGGGATTCAGAAGTGGAAGAAATCGTTTTATCTACTAATAGTGGTCAAATCGGCTTGCAATAACATCATGGACAACATGTTTGACAAAAAAATAATATTTACAATAATAATTTTATAATACTATTTAAATATTAAAAAGTCATCTATCAAATTCTAACATCACTCAATATAAGCTAAGTTTGCATATAACTCCATCCAAAAATAAAATCCGACTCTAATGACGTTACTATAGCTCGTTATAAGCCAAGTTTGTGGATGACTTATTCTTTCTAAGATTAGGAGGTATAATATTTTTAAAAAATAATAACATAGTGTCGCGCCCGTTTTTAACCCGCGAGCTTCGCGACGCGATGACGTCGATCCCCTATGGATTGATTAAAAATGCTGCTTTGTTGAGGAGTCGCCACCTAATTATTCTAAGGTGAATTAGGGCACATAAATGTTAACTAAATGTTGTAATGTAACTCCAATTTTGGTCTGCGAAACTGATAAGATTCTAGTAAGGGCTCTTTATTATCCTAAAGGGAAGGGATTAGGCACCCTTTGAGATCCGCTAACTTGCGGATATCCTGTCAAACTCAGGTTAATTATTGTATTAATAAAATGCATGTTTAAAAATATAAAGTTAAAATGATGTTGCAAGTATTTAATGAAATGATGCATTTGTACAAGTATGCATTTGTATAGCATTGAAAATACATGTAAAGTTGAAAAAAATATGCATTTGTATGAAAATTGATAAAAATATATGCAAGGTGATTTTTTATGGGCGACAGGCCTAAAAATAGGTAAACTAGCGATTTTCGATTTTAAAACTAACCGAGCCTAAAAATAAATAAACTAGCGATGGGTTTCCAGTTTTAGACTATCCTATTAATTAATTCTAAGTCTACCTATTCTAAACATTTCAATAATTTCACGAGTACAATAATATTACAATACAGAATGAAATAAAGCTGAATTAAATAAAGTAAAAACAACAACAAAATAAATAATCTCCGAGAGGTATCTTGTCTTCTTTAATTGTGTTCCTTGCAAGCTGTTAAGAACAAATGGTTAGAAATAATTGAATATAAATAACTTCGGATACGTATCCAAAACAGTAAATATTTTGATTACGGAGGGCTCAGACTTAAATTTTGAAAAGATCATTCCAATCACGTCGTGGTTGCGGCAAAAGAAAAGGAAGGAAAATCCATGGACCGACCCCATCATCTCCACCCCGTAGGAACTACGAGATCACCCCAAGGACGCCTTCAGCATCCAGGGGTCACGGACCGACCATAGAACCATGTTCAATAAGTGGAACGCATTAGTTGTCCGCTCTCAGGTTGGGCAGTCAGGGTTGGAGAAGGGCAATGACTCATTACCTTTTGAGTGAGATTTTGAGAAGAGTTGCTCTTTGGAGAACACAGTACGATGAAAGTTATAAGCTGTGTTCGGGGGGGATTTATTGTCTATCGTTGGCCTTTATGGTAGAATCAGTCGGGGACCTGAGAGGCGGTGGTTTACCCTACGGCGGATGTAAGCGGTTCGAGTCCGCTTATCTCCAACTCGTGAACTTAGCCGATACAAATCTTTATGATAACACCCAATTTTTCTAAAGGAATGTTGTTATGTTGTTTTGAAGGGTGGACTAATCCCTTGAATCTGATACCAACGGGTATCACCCCCCCCCCCCCCCCCCAAACAACATCATGGACAACATGTTTGACAAAAAAATAATATTTACAATAATAATTTCATAATACTATTTAAATATTAAAAAGTCATCTATCAAATTCTAACATCACTCAATATAAGCTAAGTTTGCATATAACTTCATCCAAAAATAAATTCCGACTCTAATGACATTACTATAGCTCGTTATAAGCCAAGTTTGTAGATGACTTATTCTTTCTAAGATTAGGAGGTATAATATTTTTAAAAAATAATAACATAGTGTCGCGCCCGTTTTTAACCCGCGAGCTTCGCGACGCGATGACGTCGATCCCCTCTGGATTGATTAAAAATGCTGCTTTGTTGAGGAGTCGCCACCTAATTATTCTAAGGTGAATTAGGGCACCTAAATGTTAACTAAATGTTGTAATGTAACTCCAATTTTGGTCTGCGAAACTGATAGGATTCTAGTAAGGGCTCTTTATTATCCTAAAGGGAAGGGATTAGGCACCCTTTGAGATCCGCTAACTTGCGGATATCCTGTCAAACTCAGGTTAATTATTGTATTAATAAAATGCATGTTTAAAAATATAAAGTTAAAATGATGTTGCAAGTATTTAATGAAATGATGCATTTGTACGAGTATGCATTTGTATAGCATTGAAAATACATGTAAAGTTGAAAAAAATATGCATTTGTATGAAAATTGATAAAAATATATGCAAGGTGATTTTTTATGGGCGACGGGCCTAAAAATAGGTAAACTAGCGATTTTCGATTTTAAAACTAACCGAGCCTAAAAATAAATAAACTAGCGATGGGTTTCCAGTTTTAGACTATCCTATTAATTAATTCTAAGTCTACATATTCTAAACATTTCAATAATTTCACGAGTACAATAATATTACAATACATAATGAAATAAAGCTGAATTAAATAAAGTAAAAACAACAACAAAATAAATAATCTCCGAGAGGTATCTTGTCTTCTTTAACTGTGTTCCTTGCAAGCTGTTAAGAACAAATGGTTAGAAATAATTGAATATAAATAACTTCGGATACGTATCCAAAACAGTAAATATTTTGATTACGGAGGGCTCAGACTTAAATTTTGAAAAGATCATTCCAATCACGTCGTGGTTGCGGCAAAAGAAAAGGAAGGAAAATCCATGGACCGACCCCATCATCTCCACCCCGTAGGAACTACGAGATCACCCCAAGGACGCCTTCAGCATCCAGGGGTCACGTACCGACCATAGAACCATGTTCAATAAGTGGAACGCATTAGTTGTCTGCTCTCAGGTTGGGCAGTCAGGGTCGGAGAAGGGCAATGACTCATTACCTTTTGAGTGAGATTTTGAGAAGAGTTGCTCTTTGGAGAGCACAGTACGATGAAAGTTATAAGCTGTGTTCGGGGGGGATTTATTGTCTATCGTTGGACTTTATGGTAGAATCAGTCGGGGGACCTGAGAGGCGGTGGTTTACCTTACGGCGGATGTAAGCGGTTCGAGTCCGCGTATCTCCAACTCGTGAACTTAGCCGGTACAAATCTTTATGATAACACCCAATTTTTCTAAAGGAATGTTGTTATGTTGTTTTGAAGGGTGGACTAATCCCTTGAATCTGATACCAACGGGTATCCCCCCCCCCCCAAAAAAAACAATGTTCGCTTTCAGGCCTTTCAACCAATCGATACGACCTCGGAGAGCCGCTTTTGCTAAAACTCGAGCAGTTTCTTGAAAACTCGCTTCAGATATGAAACTTTGAGTATTGAGAGATGCTCTTGTTATTCCCAATAAGACGACTCGATAACAGATCGGTTCTTCCAAAGCGCACCTCATTCATTCTGCTCGCAACAATCCAATAAGTTCTCCGGGTGAAAAAACATTAGACATTCCATCTTCTGAAACCAACACTTTTGATGTTATTTGACGTACAATAATTTTTATATGCCTATTACGAATCTGCACCCCTGGGAGCGATAAACCTGTTGGATTTTATTAACCAAAGAGATTCAGCTTTGCGTTATAGTTAGCTCAGCACCAATCAAGAATCCCCAAGGAATTCCAAGAATTCTTGTTATACATTTGTTCCAACCCTCAACCCTCTTTTCTAGATTCATGGATATTGAATCAAGCGAACGCACTTCTAACACATGTTCTACCTTTGGAAGACCCTATTTTATATCACCAGATCTCGATTTTTCATATATAAATGTAACTAATGTATCTCCTTCGTAAAGGGTTTCCCCATAATGGCCATGAACAGTTGCTCCGGGGGTGGCCAAATAAGGCTTAGCTGATCGCATCACTATCGAGTCAACTTGAACAAGTATAACTTGATCCGATTTGAGAGGCAATCCATTTTTGGCTATACATACATTTTCACAAATAAACTGTCCAAGACTAATTATTTTAGATGTCTCTTCACAATAATTGTGATGGAGAAGCTTGTCTGGTTAATGGGGTTCTCTATTCAAAGATAGCATTTCTTCAATAGAAAGGAGGGAGTAAATTTTCTTGTAGAGCCGTATGCACAAAATATGCATGTACGGTTGTTCAATTCTATCCTTTTCTATTCTTTATCTTTCCTTTCTCTTTGCTTTATCATGCGAGATAGGGGGAATCTTTTATTTTGTTATATCATCAGGGTAATGATGCATCAACCTGCTAGTGGTTATTATGAGGCACAAACAGGCGAATTTGTCATGGAAGCGGAAGAACTGCTGAAACTGCGTGAAACCCTCACAAGGGTTTATGTACAAAGAACGGGCAAACCCTTATGGGTTGTATCCGAATATATGGAAAGAGATGTTTTAAACGTCTTAGTGTTGTTCCTAGGTTTGGGGAGGGGGCAAGCCTTCAAGACATGACTTCAAGTTATTAGTACGACTAGCATGCTTCCTAGCTCGAGTGAATGCCGCAATGCAATAAGGCGAGAGTTTAGTTGCGCAATAAGGGTTGGGTTGGTCGCTTGAAAGAAATAAGATGTGTACCCCACTTCACGCAACTAACATTGTTTTTGTTAGCAAGTTCTGTGGCCTAGCCAGTGGATAGTAAGTAGCTTTCTCCTAATATCTCCTTCCCCGTCGGTCAGTCGGTTTAAGATACAACTTCTATCTCAGTCTTGTCTTGCGACAAATGTTTTTCTAGTGCCTTTGTTTGCAGAAGGTTTCATTTGTTGTAGGGCAGACGCTCAGCTATTACTCTTATTGGCCTCTCTTTGCATTTGCACACCATTTATGGTATGGCTTGCAACAAAGAAGGTATACCCTGGAGAGACTTTTCTGTCTTATGATGTGCTCGGTGATGATGTTCTCATTGCCGATGAGCGTGTTGCGTCAGTCTACGCCAGTAAAACAAAATCATCTCGCTCTGCTCGCACGGTGAAATGCTTGATTGATTCAGTATGACTTAAGGTAAGCGAGTACAGTCAGTCCAATAGCAAAGCTATAGCGACTATGTACCAGCTCTTGAGTCAAGTCCAGCTTCGAAGGTTTTGGATTTTTTGATCTTGGATAACGACAAAGCCTCTTATTTTATTGATCTTCAAAATCTAAAATTTGGGCATTTCCTCAATATAAATATTGAATATTGAAAAAAAAACAAAATAAATTTCAATTGAAAACAATAAAAAAAAATTTAAAAAGGACTTGTGTTGGATTGGCACTACAAATATAATCCAAATAAAATATATACAAAAAATATAGATAGGGGAATAAATAAAGAATAAGTGGAAAGCAAAACTACAATTTACTTAACTTGATTGAATCCATAATGAATTCAATCAAGTTAAGTGAGATAAGGAAACTTGATTTCTTTTTTCGGTTTAGTAGAGTTCCAAAAACCACCCAATTGAAGGAAATGCCCAAATTTTAGATTTTGAAGATCAATAAAATAAGAGATTTTGTTGTTATAGAATACGGAATTCAATGGAAAACTCTTTTTCTTCAGATCCCTTTTAGTAATAAAGAAATGTTTGAGGCCTTTTATCTCGTTCAAGGCCTCAAACATGATATCTGAGAGGAAATGTCTTTGGGAGCAGCTAAAGAAAGTGTCTAAGCGCATCCAGGGACCATGGTTGGTCACCGGGGACTTCAATTGGTCCTTTTTCTCTCGTCTTTCACCAGTGATTGGTGAGTTTCCCTTTTTTTTTTTTTTTAGGTAGAGGTACCTCTTGGATTTAGACTTTGTTCCAACATATTCCATACGTGAGATCCTGATCGTCTTCCTCCCAATGTTGTTGCCTGCTGGGGGTAGGAAGGAAAGTAGGGCTTCCTTCCAGGACCGGAGAAGGTCAAACTCTAGGCGGGCTATCAGGTTTCGCCTACGCAACGATTTCACAAGATTGAACCTTTTTTGTTCAACCCAAGTGTTGGAGTTCCAGAGCACGAGGGAATGGGCTTTCATTCCCATGACCGCCTCGTCTATGTATTCGGCGGCTCTCCCGATTGCTTGAAGATAGGAGTAGCCATTGAATTATGAAAGGAAGAATAATTTTTCAGCTTTATAGGGATACAAGAAATATAAGTCTTACTCATCTTTCCCAGTAAGGATGGAAGCATACAAAATCACGGACAAGAGTTGTCGTTGATAAGGGCGAATTTTAGTGTAAAAATTGGGTCATGTGAAATCATGGTCACTCAACTAATTTCGGTATATTATGTGTATAATTTTTAAAATATGTCTAGTATTATTTGAATGAATCCATGGTAAAAAGAGACTGAGTGGTGCACTGGTTAAGATGCTAAATTTAATTCCTAAAGGTCCAGGAATTGAATCCAACTTGGTGCACCATAATTTTTTTAATCTTATCTTAAAAGCAATAGTGCACTCATCCTTTTAAAATCATGGATTCACCTCTGATCGTTTAGACCAAAACAAAATTAAGTCCAGTAAACACTTAATTGGTGATGTATAATGAATACAAACACCGTATATACAAAATCATAATCATAATTCAACCAAAGAACAAAATACAAGAAGCATCAAAATCATGATAAAAACTGCAGTTATCCAAACTGCACAATATTTTTTTTAATTCCTAAAGGTCAAGGAATTGAACCCAACTTAGTGCACCATAAGTTTTTTAATCTTATCTTAAAAGTAATAGTGCACTCATCCTTTTAAAATTCTGGATTCACCTCCGTTTAGACCAAAACAACATTAAGTCCAGTAAACACTTAATTGGTGAATGACTACAAACACTATATATACAAAGTCATAATCATAATTCAACCAAAGAACAAAATACAAGAAGCATCAAAATCATGATAAAAAATTACAGCTATCTGAATAACAGTTGAAATAAATTCACCCCCTGCCCTAGCTCAAAATCGCAAATAACCCTCGCTGCACGTTCTTATAATTTAAGCAACAGTACATCCAAATGCAAACATAATCAACCCTTTTGAAAGGGCCTCTGCGCATATTCTAAAGGAATATTGTTGTTCTTCACTATCCATAAGATCAATGACCAAGAGGACCCAAGTGTAATAGTGAAGCTGTTTAGTATTTTCAGGACAAATATTTTCTCTTTGAAACTTAGACTTATTATCTCACCTTCTTTGACATATGGCTACATTAGATTGTTAGTCAAATCTAGGCTTTGTTTGGGACTGCAGTCCATTTGAAATTGAAATCACTTATCTTAGTTGTTGGTAATGTTGTTAAAGTAATTTAGCTTTATCAACTTTTCATTCCTTATACAATGTCTTTGTTAAATATGCATAATATACACACAATATACATGTGTATATTATGTATACTGATGGTCTCGGTTCTCGGTATTACTGCCCATCCGGGCAGTCTCCTTTCTCCTTTCCATGTACAATATAGGAGAATTTTATTCCTATTATATTCCTAAAACCTTATTCTATTTGGAGATTAACTATACAATTATGGTAAGTGTACAATACTAATTACACTACAACATTATATTACATAATTGTACATGGAAAGGAGAAAGGAGACTGCCCGGGTGGGCAGTAATACCGAGAACCGAGACCATCAGTATACATAATATACACATGTATATTGTGTGTATATTATGTATATTTAACAGTCTTAAATCTTAAAACTTAAAGTGCCAAAATTTTGAGCTCTGCTTATTTCAACGGTACCCTTTAACACTATACTTTTTTGATAGTTTATTTTTTAAAAAAAACTTAAAGGAGATTGAGACCAATAAACTAGACAAGTGTTGGAAATTTGCCTTTGGCGGGAGTTGCGACCGACCAACTTTAACGGCTTAAACACTAGTGTTACGTATGTTGGAGAATCCGGTTCTTCACACATGCATGATCTACTAAGTACGTAGATAATCGTAGGGCCAAGAATCGTCAAATTTCATTGAGAAATGAAAGAGATATTGGTCCACGAAGTAAGGTGTTTGAAGCATGGAAAGTGTGGTATTGTGTTCAATTCTCCCTCATCGGTAGAGGAAGAAAGAATTGTTGTGTATATAAGACTCGAAATTAGTTTGGGGTTTGGGACCCCAAGGGGTATCCCATGTGTTTAAAGGAGGGAGGACCTAGATGTGCTTCGGTTCAAGGAAAGACCACACGCGCGCCGCCGCCGCCCGCCCGTCCGGTCCGGTTCCGGGTCCACGGGTCGTGGGCTGTATATCTTTTTGGGCCAGAAAACTTTGCCAGAAGTACAGTTTGATCCCAGAAGTTTCAGATGTGCAGTTTGGACCAGAATTCTTTCAGTTGTGCAGTTTGATCCCTGAAGTTTCAATATGTACAGTTTGGTCCCTGAAGTTTTCAGAAAGTTGGAATTTCGACGGTCAGAACAGAAACGTCCAAGCTCTCAATTCAGCCATTTATTTTGGCTGAATTACTCCTCCTATAATGGCCAAATCCGTTGGTCTTTCTCCCATTAATGTTGGTGGCTTTACTACCTCCATAATGGCCATTATTTGGCTGTTATGGAGGGCAGTAATCAGCCCCCTCCCTCACCTATTTAAACACCCCCTTACACCATTGTTGAGCACACAAAAGAATGACCAAGAGTTAACAGTAAGAGATGCAGCAAAACAGTGCACGAAAATACACAACCAAAATAGCTTTCTTCCTACAACTTCCAAGCATCATTTCGTTACTCAATATTCTTCACGGTAGCTCTTGAGTTTCCTTTGCTCAAGTGTTCCATTGCTGTTTTATCTTGGGAGACAAATTGTCCAGGACGTATAAAGGATACATACGGGGCAATATTGTCTTAAGGACAGAGTGCTACACTCGACTCAGCAAAAACAATTTACATTTTTCCGTCTTCTACAAAACTGGAATTTCTAGTTTTTACTTGTGTAACAATTGTAATTTCAGATTCCATGTTGAATTAATGAATCTCTGTTTATCATTTTGAATACCTGTAATAGTTATATACTTCCCGTACTGCTTTATAAAGTACCATAGAGCAAAAATACCCAACAACTTAAGACAATATTTGTATAGTATTACTATTAGTGTTCGAAAGATGTCGGTCAAAAGTTGTGTGGCCAAATCGGGATATGGAAATGGTTTTTACGGTAGAAGAGTGATGATGATGAACGTATTCATAGTGTCACCGTTACCAAGACTGGTGGGAACAAGCGCTCTCGAGAGCCTGAGGATGTCAACTGGGACAAGAGGAGAAGACTGAAGATGTACTTCTATCTTGCAGCAGAAGGTCTGTATCTATCCCAGACAAAAGATCCGAATAATGGTAAGAAGGAACTGGACACTCAGTTTGATGAAGTGACTGGAGTGAGCCAGAATCCGAAATTGGGATAAGTATTTTTCTTACTTATCAAGAATAAAGATTAGATGATGAGTATTTTTCTTACTTGTCAAGAATAAAAATTAAATGATGTCTGATTAAAAATGGATTAAAGTAAGGAGGAATATGAAAATAATTTATATTCCTTACGCTTTAACAAATCAGAAGTTTAATTTCATCTTCTTTTTTTTCGTTTAAAGATTGGAGTTTGTAAACGACTTAAAAAGATCCGTTCTTTTAAGTGTAAATTATTAAAAGCGTGTAAAGTATGTTCGCACATACGATGGAGAAAGATCCACTGATCTGGTAAGCGTTACCACACTTAAGTAAGCGCCAAGAATTATCTGGGCACCAATCATAACGGAAGAAGTCTAAAAGTTAATGACGTTGAGCCTGTCATATTATTTGGCGAGAAGATCCTTCATAGGATGATATTGGACACTTCGGTCATACAAAGCCTCAGAGGCGTGGAGTGGGCCAAAACTCTTTTGATATGATGATATTGGATACTCAGTCATATAAAGCCTCTGGGCGACTGGAGTGGGGCCGGAAGTCATTTCATAGAAGAAGTAATGGACAGCTAGCAAGAGGGGCGAGTTTCAGTCTTAATGAACGAAGGTCTAAAGAAAGCGATAAAGAAATTGGACACTCGATCTGCTAAAGCAACTAGAGTGGGCGAGTATCGAGATCACATATGATCGGTTGCGCCTAACCACGGGCAAGAGGTTGTTCATGTGAAGCAACGCCACCTCTAAAATCAAAGAAATTTGGAGAGGTTGTCCTCAATAGGACTTCAAGGAATGAGATCACTCTAAAAGAGGTGTTGCTGATTCCTAACTTGGTTTAAGGAATTTGTTGGTCAAGCTGGTTTGAGACTACTCCAACAGTGCTGTAATAACTAAGAATGGTACAAAGACGTCAGAGTCGAATGAATGATATATTTGTAATCCGTGCATCTATGCCATCTTAGATTAAGACACGTTAAATAGCAAGTCATTCAAAAGCTAGCGAAGTTGAGATTGTTGCCTTCTTTCGACATAAACCCTCAAAATGTGATGTGAGGTAGGCGAAGAGGCAAAATCACCTTTCCAAATTCCGTCAAGGGAATAGCGAAAGAAGCACCGCTCCTCTAGAACTTAGTCACACCTACTTGGGTGATTTGAAGTTTATACAAAATAGAGGGGGGAGACAAGTACGTTGTGATCTTCATTGATGATGGTACAACGTATGGAATCCTTTGTTTATTGAAAAGCAAAGATGAAGTTGTTGACGCGGATAAGCGCTACAAAGCAGAAGTTGAAAATCAACTAAGCCTATGGATTGAGAAATTCGTAGTGATAGAGGGGTAAAATGTGAAGCATCGTTCATTAAACGACTGTTCATTACTCACCTCAGTCTAACGGTGTTAGCCAAGCGCAAACCCGTACGCCTAAATTATGTGGGGCAAGGCGATCCTTACCGCTAATGTGATTCTCAACAGAACTCCGCATAAGGATAAGGATAACTCTCCGTGTGAGACATGGAAAGGATCTCACATACAAAAGTTGTGATGTGGGGTGGCTTGGTAGAAGTTGGACTACCGAAACAGGTCAAGTTCGACCTAGGACTGTAGATTGCATCTGTAAATAACAGTAGTACTTATCGCCTCCTGGCGTCAAAGAATGTTGAATTCTTATAAGATAACTTTCCATGAAAAGGAAAAAGGAGTAATGCTCAAGGTTAACAAGAACCCGCGAGGGCCTGACTGTCCGGAACTAGACGCTCCGTATCTACAGGACTCGAAAGTTGCTGGCTATCCGGAACTTAATATTCCAGATCTGCAGAACTCAGGGATTCTAGATGTTGAACCGAGACGGAGCAAAAGGGGGACAAAGACTTGTTCCATACCTTCTAGCTTGTATGGTTGAGAACGAACCATGGACAATTAACAAAGAATTGTCATCTCCAAAAGCACTACTTTGGAAAGAAGCTAAAGAAAGAAATAGATTATATCATGTAGAACCATACTTGCGTAATGGTTGATCGTCCTCCGGGAAAAGAACCTTTGGGTTGTAAAATGTGCTCCCCTGTGAGTAGCTTCACATCCAGGGCCATTGTAGTCTTACATGGCATGAATGTTGAATTAGCCTTCCCAACCGGAGAGTTGGAAGAAGAGGATCAGAGTTGGTTTGCTGAACTGTTGGGCTTCTTCCTGAACTTTCATTTTGGTCCCTGAAATGTTTACATTTTGGTCCTGAAAGTTTCAGATAAAGCGAAACAATGAATCGACCACGAAACATTGACTCTGAAGTTAGAAAGCCAACAGTTGGAGAATCAGCGATTGAAAGTAAAAGTCATATTGAAACAAAGTCTCGATATGAAAGATAAGGATATCACAGATGACACCTTAAGAATTGGATTTCTAAAGACATCTAACGGACTGGTCGATAGTTGACAGTCTCGTTGAAGCCATCAATGGATATGAATCATAGAACTGATTGGAATCATGGTGCACCCATAGACAAGGAGCGATATGCACAGGTCATGTGTAGTTCAATGTATTGTACACACTACAACCGACCTGGTATCGTCCTATGAACAGATCAGTTGAACTAAGGTTCACTGATAATCTTAATACATGATCAATAGAAGGCGTTAAGTCGGATATGACGATATCTGAATTATTCGCTTATCTTCGGATTATAGTATTCTGGATGTCCAGCGGTTCTGGGAGAACACAGTGATGCAAACTGGACATCAGATCTGAAGAACACCAAAGCCACAAGTAAATGTGTATGGTGGATCTTGGAAAATCCTCTAAGCAAACTTGCATCGTCCGATTCATGATGGTATCGGAGTTTATCGCTTTATACAAAGCATGAAAGAAGTTGAGTAACTTCACGACTCATTAGAGGGCGTCCCTTATTGGGAGAAACTCGTGCCTTCTGATTATACACTGTGGCTAGCCGGTCGGCTTTAGGAAGGACACGGATGACGGCGTCTGGACATATCTGTCAGGATTTGTCAGGAGACATAAGACCGTATGGCAGTTGATCATCACGGGTGTCACTTCCTTGTTTACTAACTAAGGGACTACCCGGAGATCAAGTGTTACGCTGTCTAGGGGAATGGGCTTAAAACCCAAAATATACGGACCAATACAGTGGAAACCCAACCTTACGAACTGGAGATCCCAGTAATTTGGTTCAATGGGAAAACTAAGTTGTAAAGGTTTAGTTGATCGCTTCAGTGGAAGCATGAGCACTTCGGATAGTGATTTCTGAAAAGAAACACCAAATCCAAAGCCGTTCCCGCGATAGACTTTAAGTGCTATCTACAGTGTGGGTAAAGGTTAAGTTTTCAAAACCTGTAATGCTCCTCAACAGTTGAGGTTAGGTTTTTGGGAAACTTTTAATGGTTCCTAACACTTGTGAAGTGGGGTATAGCAGGATACCTTGTAGGAGACCACCTATTTAAGTGCGAGGCCGGGCCGCCTCAAAATGAACGCACTTAAGAATCCAAGACGTTGTCCATGGCCAAAACGGACAAAACATTACGAAGAAGAGAGTAAGGGAATTTGTTGTGTTGGTATCATTGGCTTGGCTTACACTAAACACTGACGGTTCAAGACATCACGTTCACCGTGTGATAAGTAAGTCCGATGGTATTCAACTATGGAAGGTTCAAAGCTGAGGCTACCTCTCCTTATGCAACATCGGTCCGCTGAAATATTGTTGGAAATGAAAAAAAGACACCATGTGAGTGTGCCAAAATCTCTTTCAAGAGGGGATTGTTGGAAATTTGCCTTTGGCGGGAGTTGCGACCGACCAACTTTAACGGCTTAAACACTAGTGTTACGTATGTTGGAGAATCCGGTTCTTCACACATGCATGATCTACTAAGTACGTAGATAACCGTAGGGCCAAGAATCGTCAAATTTCATTGAGAAATGAAAGAGATATTGGTCCACGAAGTAAGGTGTTTGAAGCATGGAAAGTGTGGTATTGTGTTCAATTCTCCCTCATCGGTAGAGGAATAAAGAATTGTTGTGTATATAAGACTCGAAATTGGTTTGGGGTTTGGGACCCCAAGGGGTATCCCATGTGTTTAAAGGAGGGAGGACCTAGATGTGCTTCGGTTCAAGGAAAGACCACACGCGCGCCGCCGCCGCCCGCCCGTCCGGTCCGGTTCTCGGGTCCATGGGTCCATGGGTCCATGGGTCGTGGGCTGTGGGCTGTGGGCCTTCTGATATTATCTTTTTGGGCCAGAAAACTTTGCCAGAAGTACAGTTTGATCCCAGAAGTTTCAGATGTGCAGTTTGGACCAGAATTCTTTCAGTTGTGCAGTTTGATCCCTGAAGTTTCAATATGTACAGTTTGGTCCCTGAAGTTTCAAGATGTCTGATTTGGTCCCTGAAGTTTTGAAAGTTGGAATTTCGGCGGTCGAACAGAAGCGTCAAGCTCTCAATTGACCATTTATTTTGGCTGAATTACTCCTCCTATAATGGCCAAATCCGTTGGTCTTTCTCCCATTAATGTTGGTGGCTTTACTACCTCCATAATGGCCATTATTTGGCTGTTATGGAGGGCAGTAATCAGCCCCCTCCCTCACCTATTTAAACACCCCCTTACACCATTGTTGAGCACACAAAAGAATGACCAAGAGTTAACAATAAGAGATGCGACAAAGCGATTGCGAAAATACACAACCAAATTAGCTTTCTTCCCACAACTTCCAAGCATCATTTCGTTACTCAATATTCTTCACGGTAGCTCTTGAGTTTCCTTTGCTCAAGTGTTCCATTGCTGTTTTATCTTGGGAGACAAATTGTCCAGGACGTATAAAGGATACATACGGGGCAATATTGTCTTAAGGACAGAGTGCTACACTCGACTCAGCAAAAACAATTTACATTTTTCCGTCTTCTACAAAACTGGAATTTCTAGTTTTTACTTGTGTAACAATTGTAATTTCAGATTCCATGTTGAATTAATGAATCTCTGTTTATCCTTTTGAATACCTGTAATAGTTATATACTTCCCGTACTGCTTTATAAAGTACCATAGAGCAAAAATACCCAACAACAAGTACCTTGCTTGCAACGAAAGCTTGTGTCTTTTTTAGCTGTTCATCCATTTTCTTACATCTCATCAAGCTGAAAGAGCATCAATTGAAAACACAATTAGTATTAGAAATTAATTTATATCATTTTAAATTAATTTATATCATTTTAAATTAATTTATATCATTTTAAATTATTTTATTTTAATTTACAAAGTCATCTCCATAACTCACACCCCTTCATCTTCATAACTTCTACTCTTAATTAGTATTGGTAATTAATTTCATAATTCATAATTTAATGTACAAGTTAGGACACCTAATTAAAATCACACAAACATGATATTCTCATTCCAATAAATGAAGAGTATTGTAGAATGGATGAGGAAATCAAAAACACAAAATTATAAAACTGAAGAGGAGATCAAAAGTACAAAATGAAGAAAATGTTGATGGAGAAGGAATTGTTCCCATCTTAGGGCTTAAATATTTATTTTAGCAAGTGAGTGAGTTTCTTGTTATTTTTATTATATGAATATCTTTTAGAATGTTTAATTTTTTTCACCCTTTAAATTACTATGTTATAGAATTTCTATTGTTGATCTTCTTTTTCAGTTTGTTCGTGACACAACATTGTTGAGAAATCATCATACCTTTTAGTTTAGTCTAGAATTTTTATATTTATACTCCTTAATATATGAAAATTAAAATATATAGACTCCATTGCTTAGATAATTTTAATTGGCAAGATAAATAATTCTAGTAAAATTTACTACCATCTATATCCATATATATTATAAAGCTAGGCAAAGGAGAGTGACATAACACTTTTCTTTGGCCAAAAAATATAATTATTGTTAAATATACATAATATACACACAATATACGGTTCTCGGTATTACTGCCCACCCGGGCAGTCTCCTTTCTCATTTCCATGTACAATTATGTAATATAATGTTGTAGTGTAATTATGTCACGACCCAAATTGGAGGGCCGCGACGGGCACCCGGATCCCGTCCGCCGGGTACCGCTAATCACACTATCAACCCCCAACTCGTAATTAAACACGGACTAAGCCGAAAGGGATTAAGGAAAATCTTAGCCAGAAATCCAACTTATATATATACTTACTCATACCAAGGCCAACAAGGCCATACAAGACCACTACACATAGGACAACAGTCTACAAGCCTCTAAAGAATACATGACACCACAAGGACGGGACAGAACCCCATCATACCCATATGCGTATGCAAAAATATTGTACCACGACCAGACTGCAACTCTGAAACAAATAGAGTGCTCCAACATCAGCTGAACCAGCAACCAACTAGCGTGAACCGTCACCCTCTTTAACTGAACCTGCGGGCATGACACGCATTGTCCCCCGACAAAAGGGACGTCAGTACGACTGATTTACTGAGTATGTCAGGCATGAATAATAACATAACATGAATATAACAAATACTAAAACAGAAACAGCCGACCAACAGTAAATGCCTCTGAGGGCCCTAATACATATGCCTAAATGTTATGCACAATGCAAATGCGACACATCAGCCTCATCGGGCATCTTCCTTACCATAACAGCCTCCGTGGGCATCATTTCATGTCGGCCTCTGTGGGCATCATTTCATGTCGGCCTCTGTGGGCATAATATGTCTAAATGTCATGCACAATGCGGTCTATATATATATATATATATATATATATATATATATATATTGGCTCTTAATCATGCATTTTCCTTCATTAAGCCACACATGCTTTATCATTATCATATCCCAGCTGATCAGGTGGTCTACGTATCCCGTTTTCCATCCCCAATATATGGTCCACGATAAGACATGAATAAAATGCAAATGAAAATGCATGAATGACAATAACACGTCCTGGGTGACACAGTATCCTTGTACCTTTGGCTAACACTGTGAATATCAACATCTTTTACATATGTCTCAATAAGGTCTTGGAAACATATTTAGACATGCTCTTATCATAGCCTTCGGCTAAGATTAGGAATGTTCAACATTTCTCCTATATACTTCAATAAGGGTTTAGGAACATATTTAGATATGCTTTTAGCATAGGAATCAATAGCATGAATATTCTTAACTACTAGGAGTAGAATAAATTATGGAACAATATTGCGGTTATATTTCATTACATGAAACATGCCAAAAGAAAGAAATAATTTTCCTTAACATACCTTAGTCGATACGCTTATCGACACAACGTATACGCTATATAGCACTTCAATCTTATTTTTTAAGAAACCCCGAATTACTGTTGGAAATTAGCCTTTGGCGGGGAGATGCGTCCACCCATCTTTGATGAATTAAACACTAGTGTTCCGTATGTTGGAGACCTGGTCTCTTTACACATGCATGATCTACGAAGTGAGTAGATGACCGTAGGGCCAAGAATCGTCTAATTTCGTTGAGAAATGAAAGAGATATTGGTTCACGAAGTAAGGTGTTTAAGGCATGGAAATGTGGTGTGGGACAAATCTACCACATCGGTGGGAATAGGAAGAATTACTCTCTATATAAGTCTCTAATGTGGTAAAGGGTTTGGATCCCCAAGGGGTATCCCATGTGTTTAAAGGAGGGAAGACCTAGATGTGCTTGGGTTCAAAGCTAAGCCCACACGCGCGCCGCCGCCGCCCGCCCGTCCCGTCCGGTCTCGGTCACGGGTCACGGGTCACGGGCCTTTCTGATATTATCTTTTTAGACCAGAGAACTCTGTCAGATGTACAGTTTGATCCCTGAAGTTTCAGATGTACAGTTTGGTCCCTGAAGTTTCAATATTTACAGTTTGGTCCCCAGAATTTCTGGAGACTTTTTCTGCCTACCGTTGGACTGCGTTTTGGAGCATTAACCAGCCATTACTTGGCTGATTAACTCTCCATTAACAGCCATTACTTGGGGCATTTGGGCAGCCTTCTTCAAGGCCTTAATAGCCATTACTTGGCTGTTTTAATGGCCTCCTTTAAGGGCCATTACAGCCTTGTTTGTGGCTGTTGGACAGCCCCTCCTCTTGCTATATATTCAGCTTCACTTGGCTGAAAAACAGCTGACAAGCGAGGCAGAATATAGGCGAAAAAGCAGGCTACAAAGCAGGCGAAAAAGACACTGAAAAATCGGCAAACGGTGGTGAAAAATCGGCAAACCGGTGGCTGAAAAATCAGCAAACGGTGGCTGAAAAATCAGCAAAACAGTGGCTGAAAATCAGTCAAAAGCAGTGACCAAACCCTCACGTATACACAAGATATACACTACAGAGACACACTATATATACAGAGACAAAAGAGAAGAGTATTGAGAAACTCTTCCTTCCTATTCCATATCTTGACAAGTCGAGTCATATTTGTTTTCTTCGCCAGGCTCAACCTATTGGCTTTGTAGTGTTGAGATTAAAGTGTTGTTTTATCTTGGGAGACTATTGCCCGCTAACGTAAAAGCATATATACGGGGCAATCTTGTCTTAAGGATAGAGGGCTATCCTCGACTCAACACACAACGTTGTAACCATCCAGATTTAGTTGTTTCTTGATTTCAGGTTGTCAAGATTCAAGGCACAACAAACTTGCGGCAGTCTCAACATTGGCTTTGCAAGGTGATCAAGATTCAAGACACAACACACATGCGGCAGTTTTGAAGATTGACCATTTATTTATCCTTTCGAACATTTGTAATAGTTATTACTTCCCGTACTGCTCTATAAAGTACCATAGAATTACCAACAATTTAAGACAAGATTGTATTGTAATACTATTAGTGTTCGAAAGATGTCGGTCAAAAGTTGTGTGACCAAATCTGGATATGGCAATGGTTTTCTGGTAGAAGAGAGTGATGATGATGAACGTGTTCATGGTGTCACCGCTACCAAGACTGGTGGGAACAAGCGCTCTCGAGCCTGAGGATGTCAAGCTGGGACAAGAGGAGAAGGCGAAGATGTAGTTCTATCTTGCGTGAAGGCTGTATCTATCCCAGGACAAAAGATCCGAATAATGGTAAGAAGGCTGGACACTCGATCGATGAAGTGGTGAAGTGAGCGAATCCGAAATTGGGATAAGTATTTTTCTTACTTGTCAAGAATAAAGATTAGATGATGAGTATTTTTCTTACTTGTCAAGAATAAAGATTAAATGATGTGCGATTAAAAATGGATTAAAGTAAGAAGGAATATGAAAATAATTTATATTCCTTACGCTTTAAAAATCGAAGTTTAATCTCATCTTCTTTTCCGTTTAAAGATTGGATTGTAAAGCATCTTAAAAAGATCCGTTCCTTTAAGTGTAATTATTAAAAGTGGGTAAAGTATGTTCGCACATACGAGGGAGTAAGATCACTTGACTGTCGAAAGCTATTACAACTCTTAAGTAAGCGCCAAGAATTATCTGGGCACCAATCATAACGGAAGAAGTCTAAAAGCTAAAGACGTTGAGCCTGTCATACTATTTGGCAGAAGATCCTTCATTGGATGATATTGGACACTCAGTCATACAAAGCCTCCGGGCGACTGGAGTGAGGCCAAAATTCCTTTGATATGATGATATTGGACACCCAGTCATACAAAGCCTCCGGGTGGTGGAGTGGGGCGAGAATTCATTTCATAGGAAAAGTAATGGACACCTAGTGTGGTGGGCGAGTTTCAGTCTTAATGATCTGAAGGCCTAAAGAAAGGCAGTAAAGAAATTGGACACTCAGTCTGCCAAAGCAACTGAAGTGGGCCAGAGTATCGAGATCACATATGATCCGGTTACGCCCTAACCACGGGCAAAAGGTTGTTCATGTGAAGCAACGCCACCTCTAAAATCAAAGGGGCTGGATAGGTTGTCCTCAATAGGACTTCAAGGAATGAGATCACTCTAAAAGAGGTGATACATGTTCCTAACTTGGTTAAAGGACGTTGTTGGTCAAAGCTGGTTTGATACTACTCCAACAGGTCTGTAATAACTGAGAAAGGTACAGTACGTCTGTAGCCGAATGAATGATATATTTGTAATCCGTGCATCTATGCCATCATAGATTAAGACACGTTAAATAGCAAGTCATTCAAAAGCTAACGATGTTGAGATTGTTGCATCCTTTCGACATAAACCCTCAAAATGAATGTGAGGTAGGCGAAGAGGCAAAATCACCTTTCCAAATTCCGTCAAGGTAATAGCGAAAGAAGCACCGCTCCTCTAGAACTTAGTCACACCTACTTGGGTGATTTGAAGTTTATACAAAATAGAGGGGGGAGACAAGTACGTTGTGATCTTCATTGATGATGGTACAACGTATGGAATCCTTTGTTTGACAAAAAGCAAAGATGAAGTTGTTGAAGCGGATAAGCGCTACAAAGCAGAAGTTGAAAATCAACTAAGCCTATGGATTGCGAAATTCATAGCGATAGAGGGGGAGAATGTGAAGCATCGTTCATTAAACGACTGTTCATTACTCACCTCAGTCTAATGGTGTTAGCCAAGCGCAAACCCGTACGCCTAAATTATGCGGGGCAAGACGATCCTTACCGCTAATGTGATTCTCAATAGAACTCTGCATAAGGATAAGGATAACTCTCCGTGTGAGACATGGAAAGGATCTCACATACAAAAGTTGTGATGTGGGGTGGCTTGGTAGAAGTTGGACTACCGAAACAGGTCAAGTTCGACCTAAGACTGTAGATTGCATATCCACTGGATCTGTAAATACTTGATGAGTACTTAACGCCTCATGGCGTCAAAGAATCTTGAATTCTTATAAGATAACTTTCCTTGAAAAGGAAAAAGGAGTAATTGCTCAAGGTTAACAAGAACCCGCGAGGGCTTTGTTGTCAGGAACTAGACGCTCCGTATCTACAGGACTCGAAAGTTCTTTGGCTATCCAGGAACTTAATATTCGGATCTGCAGAACTCAGGGATTCTAGATGTTGAACCAAGACGGAGCAAAGAGGGGACAAGGACTTGTTCCAGTCCTTCTAGCTTGTATGGTTAAGAACGACCCATGGGCAATTAACAAATAATTGTTATCTCCAAAAGCGCTGCTTTGGAAAGAAGCTAAAGAGAGAAATATATTCCATCATATAGAACAATACTTGCGTAATGGTTGATCTTCCTCCGGGAAAAGAACCTTTGGGTTGCAAAATGTGCTCCCCTGTGAGTAGCTTCACATCCAGGGCCATTGTAGTCTTACATGGCGTGGATGTTGAAACAGCCTTCCCAACCGGAGAGTTGGAAGAAGAGAATCAGAGTTGATTTCTTTGAGCTGTTGGGCTTCTTCACGAACTTTCATTTTGGTCCTTGAAATGTTTACATTTTGGTCCTGAAAGTTTCAGATATAACCGAAACAATGAATCTGACCACAGAAACATTGACTCTGAAATTAGAAAGCCAACAGTTGGAGAATCAACAGTCTGAAAGTAAAAGTCATATTGAAACAAAGTCTCGATATGAAAGATATGGGTATCACAGATGACATCTTAGGAACTGGATTTCTAAGACATCTAACGGACTGGTCGATAGTTGACAGTCTCGTTGAAGACACCAATGGATAGGAATCATAGAACTGATTGGAATCATGGTGCACCCATAGACAAGGAGCGATATGCACAGGTCATGTGTAGTTCAATGTATTGTACACACTACAACCGACCTGGTATCGTCCTACAAACAGATCAGTTGAACTAAGGTTCACTGATGATCTTAATACATGATCAATAGAAGGCGTTAAGTCAGATATGACGATATCTGAATTATTTGCTTATCTACGGATTATAGTATTACGGATGTCGGCGGTTACGGGAGAACACGGTGATGCAAGCGACATCGATCTGAAGAACACCAAAGCCACAAGTAAATGTGTATGGTAGGTCTTGGAAAATCCTCTAAGCAAACTTGCATCGGCCGATTCATGATGGAATCAGTGTTTATCGCTTTATACAAAGCATGGAAGAAGTTGAGTAACTTTCACAGCTCCTTAGAGGACGTCCCTTATTGGGAGATACCCGTGTCTTCAGCAGTTATACACTGTGGCTAGCCGGTCGGCTTCAGGAAGGACACGGATGACGGCGTCTGGACATATCTTTTAAGGATCTGTCGGAGACATAAGACCGTATGGCAGTTGATCATCACGGGTGTCACATCCTTGTTTACTAACTAAGGGACTACCCGGAGATCAAGTGTTCTGCCTGTCTAGGGGAATTGGCTTAAAACCCAAACAATACGAACCTTTGCGGTGGAAACCCAACCATGCTGATTGGAGATCCCAAGAATGTGGTTCAATGGGAAAACTAAGCGGCAAAAGGTTGATTGGCGCCGGTGGAAGCAAGAAGCACTTCGGATGATGATTTGCATGCGGAAACATGAATCCAAAGCTGTTCCGCGATAGACATTAAAGTCTTTGCTGCATGGTGGGTAAAGGTTAAGCTTCCAAACCTTTTAAAAGATCATCAAGCGGTTGAGGTTAGGGTTGTGGAACTTTTAATGATTCCTAACACTTGTGAAGTGGGGTATAGCGGGATACCTTGTAGGAGATCACCTATTTAAGTGCGAGGATGGCCGACTCAAATGAACGCACTTAAGAATCCAAGTGTGTCCATGGCCACAGCGGACGAAACGTAAGAAGGAAAATGAATAAGAAGAGTTATTGTGTTGATATCGTTGTCTTGGCTTACACTAAACACCGACGGTTCAAGACATCACGTTCACCGCGCTTGATAAGTAAGTCCGATGGTATTCAACTAGGGAAGGTTCAAAGCGTAAGCTACCTCTCTGATGCAATATCTCTTCGCTGAAAGATTGCTGAAATGTAGGCACCTTGTGTGTGCGCCACAATCTCTCTTTCATAGAGGGATTGTTGGAAATTAGCCTTTGGCGGGGAGATGCGTCCACCCATCTTTGATGAATTAAACACTAGTGTTCCGTATGTTGGAGACCTGGTCTCTTTACACATGCATGATCTACGAAGTGAGTAGATGACCGTAGGGCCAAGAATCGTCTAATTTAGTTGAGAAATGAAAGAGATATTGGTTCACGAAGTAAGGTGTTTAAGGCATGGAAATGTGGTGTGGGACAAATCTACCACATCGGTGGGAATAGGAAGAATTGCTCTCTATATAAGTCTCTAATGTGGTAAAGGGTTTGGATCCCCAAGGGGTATCCCATGTGTTTAAAGGAGGGAAGACCTAGATGTGCTTGGGTTCAAAGCTAAGCCCACACGCTGTGCTGCCGCCTTGCCCGTCCGTCCTGGCCGGTCGGCCTGGTCACGGAGTCACGCAGTGTGGGTGTGGGCCTTTCGATATTATCTTTTAGACCAGAGAACTCTGTCGGATGTACGATTTGATCCCTGAAGTTTGGATGTACGCTTTGGACCGTAATTCTTTCATATGTCTGATTTGGTCCCCTGAAGTTTCAATATTTCTGATTTGGTCCCGAGAATTTACGGAGACTTTTTCGCCTACCGTTGGACTGCGTTTTGGAGCATTAACCAGCCATTACTTGGTGATTAACTCTCCATTAACAGCCATTACTTGGGGCATTTGGGCAAATTTCTTCAAGGCCTTAATAGCCATTACTTGGTGTTTTAATGGCCTCGCTTTAAGGGCCATTACAGCCTTGTTTGTGGCTGTTGGACAGCCCTCCTCTTGCTATATATTCAGCTTCACTTGGCTGAAAAACAGCAGCAAGAAACAGGCGAGAATATAGACGAAAAACAGGCCACAAAGCATTTAAAAGACGAAAAATCAGCAAAATCAAGAAACTGGTGAAAAATCAGCAAACCTGGCTGAAAAATCAGCAAAACAGTGGCTGAAAATCACCAAAAACAGTGACCAAACCCTCACGTATACACAAGATATACACTACAGAGACACACTATATACACAGAGACAAAAGAGAAGAGTATTGAGAAACTCTTCCTTCCTATTCCATATCTTCAGCAAGTCGAGTCATATTTGTTTTCTTCGCCAGGCTCAACCTATTGGCTTTGTAGTGTTGAGATTAAAGTGTTGTTTTATCTTGGGAGACTATTGCCCGCTAACGTAAAAGCATATATACGGGGCAATCTTGTCTTAAGGATAGAGGGCTATCCTCGACTCAACACACAACGTTGTAACCATCCAGATTTAGTTGTTTCTTGATTTCAGGTTGTCAAGATTCAAGGCACAACAAACTTGCGGCAGTCTCAACATTGGCTTTGCAAGGTGATCAAGATTCAAGACACAACACACATGCGGCAGTTTTGAAGATTGACCATTTATTTATCCTTTCGAACATTTGTAATAGTTATTACTTCCCGTACTGCTCTATAAAGTACCATAGAATTACCAACAATTACAACTCAACGATAAACGGAATAACGGGATTGAAGCGGTACGCGAAACTCGCGACAAAAATGAATAATGTTGCTGCTCATATTTTTACCTCACGATGACTTCTCCTAATTTAAGTTGAGAAGAAGAAGCCTTCGGTTGCTGCTACGTTTTGGTGTTTTCAAATAATACCCAAGGTGATGCATAAAATTCACAAAGAAAAAGGAAAAATTCCTCGAGATGAAAATGAGTTGCTGCACTAATTGTTTCATCGATTTCCTTATCCAAACGTGTCAACAGGATGTCATATATTAAATGAAGAGTTTGCCACCAACTCGTACTACGCCTTAGTCATTAGGAGACTTAATACCAAGTTTACACGTACCAAATTCCACTTTCACTTGTTCCCCTATTAAAATTATTAATCCCACAATTAATATCGTGATCCCAATTCACTTAAATCTTGATAACTTATAAGACATTCATATCCTTAATATAATTTTGTAATATGACACTAGTCCATAACCTCTTCATGCACACACCAAATTTATTTCTGATCCCCGTCGTCGTACTTGTTACGTCCAAAATTTTTTCGATGTTGCATCCTTTTATATGCTAATCTCTTTTTATTAGCATATGTAAATATATCATGAATTTTCCCAACGCTCGGGTCTATTTACACACGCCTAGAGATTTTTACATACGCCTAGCAATTCAAACCATGACCGGAAAGTACGGGACGTTACATATTAGTATTGTACACTTACCATAATTGTATAATTAGTCTCCAAATAGAATAAGATTTTAGGAATAGAATAGGAATAAAATTCTCCTATTATGGAAATATGGAAATTGTATATATTCTCTTTCAATCAATGAAAATAATCAAGGGATTGTTTCTTTCAATTATCTTTTTCCTTTTTTAAAAAAAAATTCTCCATATTTCTTATTTATCTTATTGTTGGAATGAACATCCTAATTGTTTTTATAAGAATAAGTGATGTTTTGGGAAGATGCTATGACACTATTTATTGATCGGTATTTTGATTTTTCCTTTTCTGAGATTTTTCACTTTTACCTTCAAAATTCTCAATTTAGGTGCTTCACAAAAAAAAAATCATGTTTATCTCTTGCGTCAAGTCTCCGCCTCTTTATCGAAAATGACATTTGATACATGGTATGTTGTTATTGTTGTTCTCCTTCATGCTCTTTGTAATACTCTTTAGTTTATTTAGAAATTACTAGAATATTACTGACTTATGAACCTTTTTTTTCAATATGTGCGAAAAATAGTTATGGTAATAGATCTTTTTCCCTCTCTGGCCAAGAACAATTAATTTTTCTTCATTTTTTTGGCGTTTTTTTTTATTTCCCCCCATTTATATATGTGTTATGTTAAAAAAACTCAAAAGTCACTTTTTAACTCTCTTAAATAGATTAATTATGCTATGTTTAAAAAATGTTAAATGAGGAAGATATTTAGGAAAATGAATGATAGGATGTTCTCTTTTTCTATTTAAGGTGTTTACACACAATAACTTTCAAAATTAAAGTGAAAAAAGATAAATTATACGGTACATGTTTTCTAACTCTTTGTCTTTTGGCAGTTGGTTCATATTTAATTCTATATGAGAAGAAGATGAACATAGAATTGCATAACAACAATTACAAATATTTGAAATCGGATTCTACATGACAATTGACAAACATGAAGAAAGAAGATCGACTTCCTCATCTTTAAATGTGTTCCATGCATTATTCATCTTGCAATTTTAGAAGTTCAGCTAAGAAGAAAGTCACAATAGCTATAATGTATCATATAGAATTTTGTGTGGTAGCATAGTTATTTAGGTGCTTCAATGTTCTAATTTTAATTACATATAATCGAAAGTCAATACTAAGCTTAACATCATTTGTTTGTGTGTAATTATAGAGAATGCTACTTAGATTTCAGAAATACAAGACAATTACCGCTTTCAACTATTTTATCTCCTCTTTTATGAAGTTGTATTTTCCTTCTTGAGTTGGCACAACCAACCAAAAAGATCACTAGTTGTATACATTTCATTCTGATCGTTTTTAGTAGTGTTTCATCTTATAATTATATAATTTGTTAATAAGGAAAAAAAAGTACAAAACTAAGTAAAACAAATTATCCCATTTATCTCAACATAGTTTATAAAAATTATTTTTAAATTTACTAAAATATCACGCGAAGCGCGATCAAATTCACTAGTTACATAGTAATTCCGAAATAAAGATTGATCTTATAAGATACAACAACATACCCATTGTAACCCACAAAATAGGGTCGGGAGAGGGTAGAATGAACGCAGACATTACCCCAATCTTGAACCTTGAAAGTAGAGAGATTGTTTCCGATAGACCCTTGGCTCGAGAATCTATTTATATAATGATAATTATGATGTATGTCCTTTAAGCTATATAACCTTATAAATTAAAGAACACCCACATTTCTTGCATAAATAGAGAAGGGAAAATGATGAAATGCTGGTATATTTCCAACATCAGAAGAGAAACTTTGCAGGTCACAAGCTATAATTTGCTTAAGCATAAACATTAAAAATCTCTCTTACATTTCTGTAGCTTAAAATCCTAACTGAACTTTTTCCTTGTAAAGCTAAAAAAAAACAGGTTACATTATTGGTTCCTATGTAACAAAGTAAAATTCTGGCATTCTAAAACCTAGAGAGAGAGAAAACGAATGTTGCACTTCCACAAGCACATACAGTACCACTTTACATGTTGAAACTTAGCTGCATCTCATATACTGGCCAGTGTATCAACAGAATACTCCAATGTTATGTCGCACTTATTGCTCTCGTGGTCTGGCAAGCCAAAGAGAGCTGAGAGCTCGAAGACGTGAGAAATATTCGTTTATTGCAAGAAGAGCACGGGCCGATTGTCTGGTTGTCAATATGCGATGCATTTGTTGGAATGTCTGTTGACGCAGGTTGTCCGCCTGTTAAAAATTGACAGAAAGATACAAAGACTTAGCTTCACGTACTTTGCCTCCAGAGACTAATAAAACTAATAAATCAAACCAGAAACCTCTGAACATGGAGTTGCTACATCTCATTGCTACAGAAAAATGAACGTGACTGGCTATCTTGAATCGTAATTCACAAGACACGAGTATGAGTAGGGCATACAGATGACAAAAGGTCAATTGTCGATTTTAGAACGTTGGCGAACATAAACCTTGGCTTATTTTATGACCTCGTTAAAGGACATAAAAGCGGACAAGGTATCCAAAGACTTTTATAGTTCAAAGACCAATAGAAACAAGACGTATTCTGAAGTTTCCTTGGGGACATGCTAGTTGTAACATTTACTTGCCCCCGACTTCCACATGTTCAAACAAGTAAACAAGCATTTGTCCCATATCCATCATTTAAACAATCTAAACAAAGAATAGGCAGCAGAGAAAGAGTTACCTGTCGGAGAAAACCTTCAAGAGTCCCTAATTTCCCCATAGCCATAGCCATTTGACCCATGTAATTAGCTACATCACTTGATGACCCTTCAGGAGCTGGAGATCCATTAGCTAATGTCTCTGCCAAGGATTGCTGCAACTGTTCCATACCTTGTGAAAGAGCATCTTCCGCTTGATGGGATGACTGCTGCAAGTTGTAAATGCCAGCTAACTGTTGCTCTGTCAGAGGCTCTAACTGATTGACTAGAAGCTGCATTACCAAAGAAATCATTTCACGAAAAATGAGAATAAATACTAAAATAACACATCATAATTGGTTATAAAGAAACTCGCATACCGCTTAAAACTAGCATTTTAAACTTAATAAGTACTATAGAATTATGATTTATTCAATTTTGCAAAGAGTATTATCTAGAGTTTTAAGCCAAAATTGTCTCTTATCTATAGGTGTAGGTCTATTTTGGTCCATCAAATATAACCTTGAGAATCTCTAGTCCCTTTAAGTTTGCTAAGGCGGAGCACTTTTGGTCCAACTAAAAGAATGGACTTAAAAGCTAATGCTGACTACCAAAAAAAATACTAAAAATGCGGCAAAGACCGATCGACTCGATCAGTTTGATTTAAATTTTGTTTAATAAAACTGACCGAGCTCGATCGATTTTTTTGCACCAAAAACCGGAAAAATAAAAAGAAAGACCGAGCTCGGCAGATTTTCACAAACATAAATCATTGAAGTTCCACATACTACAAAGAACCTATTAGTCCTAATAATATGACCCTTTCATACATGATAAAAAAGTATTAACAGCTTTTTATAATCCTAAACAGAAAAAGTTTAGATGGGAAATGCAGAAATACACAGATGTGAGAGCAAGAAGAGGTCACCTTAAGAAGTTCAGATGGGCGGAAGCCACCAATCCACATAAAACACCGCTCCGCAGGGGTTTTCCACATCCCTGACAAGACATGGAATACGTCCGCCTTGGCTGCATTTCCTTTCACCCTAAAGACCTCATCGAATTGCGCAGTGACATTATTCACAATACTTCGCAGTTCAGGGTCACTTGCATGTGAATTGACAGCTGTCCTTAACTCATTGATGTGTTTGTTGTGTTCTTCTAACCATCGACTATGTTCTGCATCAAATGCTAAGGGACCTACAGATCGGCAGAATCTGAAAGGTTATCTTTAGCATGAGAAACAACTTTTTGGAAAGTGCAATGAGAAACTAAATAAGGGTAGGAGCGGCAAACATGCGGGTCGGATATGGGCGGTGGGTTGAAAACGGATAAAATATCCGACCCGCATATTTTTTGACACGGATAAAACAATGGGTTAACCCGCGGATAATATGGATATCCATATTAAACATTGTTTCAAGAATAGTCAGATGAGAATACAAGCTAAAAGCCAAAATAAGCTTAAACTCCCAGAAAGGAAGAACTCATGAAAAATAACAAATGAGTATTGATAATATGAATATCCATATTGTCCATTGGGATATCCATTTTTTTAGTGGATAATATGGATACATTTTTTTTGAAACTGAATCTGGATATATTTTTAAAAAGCCAGTTATCTGATCCGTGTCTAATGGGTCGGATTGGATGGTTATTTGTTTTTTTAACCATTTTGCCAGCCCTAAATAAGGGGTTGAACATTATTTTATCAAAATAAGCCAACCTAACACAACAAAGTCGTGTATTAAACATTTAAACTGAATGCATAAAGCAGCAACTGACTCATTCATTATCTTTATCATAGCAACCATCGTAAGTGTGAGAATTATGAACATCGACCAAGTCCATGCACAGCCCAAAGCTTCACAACTTTTGATCTAGGGTCAAAGCTTCATTGAGGACCTATCGGAAGCTGCAGTTTACTTTGTTCCTCAAATTCAAATTTAATGTCATCCACAGCGTAGCGACATGCAGATGGATTTCACAAGTTATCTCATTAACTTAGTCCAGTTAATCAGGAAAACCCAAGAAAACTGAAGTCCTACAGTGTTCTTCAAGTAGAAAAAACACATTACTTCAGTCTTATTTGCTTCCTAAACACAGCCACGCAATGCACAACATAAGAGAGACGAAGTATTCCTGAAATAACAACCCACTCCTAGCTCAATTTAGTATCAAGAAGTGATACATCCTCAACAGTCTAGAAGAAAGTCCAGCAATTTTCTTGTTTGTTGAAATGAAAAAGGAAGCTAGGTAGGGATGGCAACGGATCGGATCTGGACCGGATCCTACTAGATCCAGATCCAGATCCGTTTTTCATACCTGAATCCAGATCCATCGGGTCCATAAAAATCATATCCAAATCCGGATCCATCGGATTCGCCGGGTCCACGGATCGGATCTGGATCCACATGTAAAAAAAATTGCCTTGCTAAAAATGTAACATTGCTAAGAATTTTTTTTTGAACTGACAAACGATTTTTGCTTAGCTAACAGTTTAATGTGTTTCAATTTTGAAATGTCCATATGAGATATTTTGTTCGTTGTCTCATTTTGATTTTGAGCTATTAATTGAAAATGTTGGACAATGAGAATAGTTGTGGAAAATGCTGACTAGTATTTCCACAATGCAGAACTTGCATGTGCTTGGAATCTTCACAAATGAAGTGAATATAATTTTAACTACTTGTCTATGGAGATATTAGTCATTCACTAATATAACATTGATTTTATTATCGAAGTTACCTCTTTATTTTTTGATTTTTGAGTTAACGCGGGGATAAATTAAACCTGCAAGGACGTGCTTAGCAATTTTAAGAAAATACTTATAAAATTACATTCTAGGTTATGAATATATTTAATAAAAAAAGGCTCCACGGCTAGGATCTGGACCGGATACGGATCTCAAATACAAGATCCAGATCTGATCCGTCAGAAACGGATCCGGATCTGATCCGGATCCATCGGGTCCAAATTTTGAAGATCCATATCCTATAAAACGGATCTGGATCCACCGGATCCGGACCGGGTCCAGGATCCATTGCCATCTCTAAAGCTAGGGCACACAAGTTCAACGACAAGAAAAAGGCATACCATTGGCACCCATTCCGTTTGATTGATCTCCCATGTTTGAAATGTACTTCCCCTTCAGTTGGACAAGAACCCAAAATAAGAAAATATTGCGGAACCTCCTCGGATTGTCCTCCCGAAAGTACGTGAAAAGGAAGAAGCCAATACCTGTTGACGTGCTCGCTGAAGGTCCTGCTCCAATTGCGATAGCTTCAGCCGGCTGTTCTCCAGCTGTTGAACATATGCCTACAGCATAACCAAGTACTGAATTAGTCATTTAAAGACAAGATACAGGCTTACATTACACATATCAAAGGGGGGAAACAGGAAAACAAAAGTAGGAGAATGAGAGAAGAAAGGTTTACTTTTTTCCTCAATCTACTTTTTCTAGCAGCTTCACGGTTTTGGGCGAGTCTCCGTAATGTCTGGAAGCAGTGATAAATAAGCAAAAAGAATATCAGAAACGAATATGAGTTCTCCTCTTTGAAAACTATTAGCTTGTTTGGCCAAACTTCCAAATTTGCTTATTTTGAAAAGTTTTTTTTGTCAAAAGTGCTTGTTGAAAAAATACTTTTGGAGAGTAGCAGTTTGTGTTTAGCTAATTAATTTGAAAAGCACTTTTGCCAATATTATAGTAGTACTTTGTGCTTACCAATGTTCTAAAGTGCTTTTGGGAAAAACTACTTTTTTTAGCTTCTGAAAAACAGTTTTCGCTACTACTCAAAAGCACTTATGTTTCCCTAAAAGCTTGGCCAAACACCTCAATTTTTTAAAATAAGCACTTTTGAAATAAAACACACTTTTGGCTTCCCAAAAGCTTGGCCAAACAGGCTATAAATAGTAAAAACAGACCTTTTGATCCAAGACTTTTTCTTTTGATTTGTCACTGGAATCAGAAGCTGCAATAGCCCTGGATTGACCTGTCTCAATCTGCATAATAGAAAAGAATCTTCAGACATGACTGAAATGTAACAACACACCGGATAATGACAAATACCATACTTTAAAGTAAAGAAATTTCCGCTTGCAATAACAATTATTGAAACTAAAAGGTCCACAAACAATAGAAGTAATTGTCCTGTTACTTGAGGAGGAATTTTCTGTTACATGTACAAACTCTTCAGTTAGCGTAAATACATATTTGTGAACCAAAGACTCAAGTATGAAATTGAAGTAACGAAACCTATACAATCAACCAATTAATGCTAAATACCAGCTAGTTTGGGATTGGTTAACATAAATTCTCTGTATCTTTCCACTTTTCCATTTCAGTACAATACAACACAACATACCCAATAAAATCCCATAATTTGGGGTCTGGGGAGGGTAGAGTGTACGCAGCTGTTTCCGAAGGACCCAAGAGAAAGCACAAAAAAGTCAGATAAGGATAAGCAATTCAAAGCAATATAAAAAAGAAAATAACGAAGGCGAATAAGTAGTCTGGCAAAAAAGGAGCAGTAGCTACCACAAGAAAAAAGATGATCAAAGTACAAGAAACAACAAATAGTAGCAGAGGTCAAAGGACAAGAAACTATAGAGCAATACTGCGAGTAGTATAAACGGATAAGCGGGACTCCTACTAGCCTTCTATCCTACTATGAGTCCTCTCCTTTTTTTCGTTACAATACAAGATAAATATTAAATTGGATTAATAATTCAATAATACACCCTCCATCCCATTTTATATATTTGACGGGTTGCAGAGTTCAAGATCTAACATTTGACTTATACACTATATTGACAGTAGTGACAAATATTAAAGTATGGAAAGTTAAGTTTTATTCTTAGTCAAATCAACATTGATTCCAAGAGATGGCAGGTCTTTACAGGCCAAAGAGAAATGGACTAAGAGAGGCTACGTGATGAAACCGAGAAAAGTTAAATTACCCGTGGGTTTCTATCATCTCCATCCATGTCAGTTGAAGTATCAGTGCGAGAACCAGAATCTGCCATGTTGGACTCTCCCCAATTCTCAGGATGAGTGCAGGATGCAGCAATTAGGTTTGATTGCAATATTGCCTGAGATCCTGGAGCAGCAGTAGACAAACTTGTATTTGAAGGAGCTAAATTCTGCAAGCTCAACAGAGAAAAGAAAGATATCAGAATTGGCTAAACGCCTATCAGATGAACAGTTTCTACTTCTCTTTAGGAAGAAATGAAGAGAAAATAATGCCATGATTACCCTATTCATGGTTCCAGAGACATCAAAACCCACGGCTGGATTAATTCCAGATGTTGAATTAAATAGAGGACCTAAACCAACAAAAAGACATATTTATCACTCATACTACAGAAGAAATGGTCAGTCTTCACATAAGACAATTGTAACGAAAAAATAGAAAAGAAAAGTACTTTTTCGGTAAATCTAGCATTTCTACTACAGTTGAAATCAAGCTCAAAAAATACAAATGCAAATTGTGCATATGACTACTGGTACTTATTTTATGAAGTCCGTGCTTTTGACCCAATTTTTTGAAATGCCTATAAAACTAAACCCAAAGTTTTAGAACAAGCAAAACAGAACATTCTCTTAACACCGCTGCTTTTGTATAAAAAATGATCACACGTCTTGCACACATTTAGGACATAACCCGTTCTCATTTGTTCATTAGTGCCAAATTCAACTTTCCTAGTGTTTTTTAATGAGCATTTAGGCTCTCTTGTTGTGAACAACATTACCGATGATCTTATGAGCAGGATTTACTTTCCATGCAAATTATCTTTGGGTAGTTGAATACAGAGATATCGCTAATCTGTTACTCTCTCCGTCTCAATTTAAGCATCGCTTTAGCTCTTTTCCATGTCCATTGAGAAAATAATAAATACAAGGTATAATTTACTAAGTTACTCCTATTTAATAAAAGTAGATTGATTTTTTATTTCTTCTCAAAACTTGCATTCTTAGTAATATTAAGGGTATAGCTGGAAACAATTGTCAACTTTTTAGATAAACTGAAGAGACTGATCATGGCAATAGGACTTCTCTTTGCTTTTCTACCCTTGTAGATCTAAATAGAGTAAGATAAGTGGGACTTTGAACTTAACTCAATTCCAAACGTTAGTTAAGTTGTTCAAGGTTATATAGAGACATGTGGATGACATAACATGAGGGTCCAACATTGGGTAATTTAACATTAGGTTTTGCATCATACTGCGTTAAGAAAAATGGACCTTGGCATAACTCTACCCAAAAAACTACTCCCTCCATCCCAATCTATGTGGTGCACTTTTCTTTTTAGTCTGTCCCAGAAAAGAATGTCACCTTTCTAGAAACAATTCAACTTTAAGATTTTTGTTTTACTCTTAATGAAATGATTTATAGCTACACAAATGTCTGAGGTTTGTTTTAGACCAAAAATTTCAAGTCTTCCTTTCTTTCTAAACTTTGTGCCTAGTCAAACGGTGTGACATAAATTGGGACGAGAAAGTAATTCATTAGGTGAGAGTTGCCGAAGACCATATAAAGAAGGTACAATTAATACCCTTGACCGATGTGGTACTGTAACGATATGAATCCTCCGTATAGATAATCTTCAGAAAAGTAATATTCCTAAGTTGATATCTATAGGTTGTGGAAAATATATTCTGAGCGCATAGTATACGAAGTAAACAACTGTTTTCTGAAATTGAGATAGCTAATTTGAATTAGGAAGACTAAAGTTCATTGTCCAAAATATTTGATATATCTTGAACTGGGTCTTCCTGTTTGGACAGTGTTAAATAAGAGTTAAAGTAGTATATCTATTACATAAAGATAAAACATTTTTAGTGCCTACTGTAAGTCCGTAATTTAAAAGAACACTCAAACATACCAAGATTCGTTAATCAGATGACAGATAGGAAAGATCAGGATTAGTCTTAAAAATACATACTTCGATTAACATTAGCACCATCTCCAATACGGAATCCAAGATATTGCTCAAGCACCCCAAACTCAGGCATTCGAGAAGTATTGGTATTGTTCCCTTCTGTGCCCCTGAAATCCAAAATTACAGCCCAAACATATTATTAAACAGGAATAGATTATTCGATTATCACCTTCATATACAGCATATTAGCAATGACATATAGCTATTCTAGATTCACACTAACATCGTAATTATTCCGCAGGAACTCTGAGAAACAACTTGACTATGAAATGGTTGAACATTCTTTCCTCTTATTAATTTCCCTTGTTTCTAGGGACTAGTGGAGCATAAGTAGAAATAGCCGATTTACCTAAACCGTGGAATGGACAGGCAAGGCAGGGGCGGAGCTAGAGTGTGGCTACAAGTTCGGCCGAAACCTATGTTGCTCAGACTCTTAAAAATGTCAAGGGGTGCGTGTCAGGTTCTCCAAAAGTAGTGTATTTTTTGGAGAATCCGACACAGGTGCGGCATCGAAAGTAAAGAGTCCACGCAACTTAGGCTGAAACTAGTAGTTTTGGTTTAACTACTCTATTTGTCTTAAAAAATCATAGGTACATATTATTAATTTAGAATCCAGTAACTTAAAAATATTAGAATTCATAACCCATAAACTTCAAATCCTAGCTCCGCCTTGAGGGCAGGGGAGGAGCTAGAGGGCGAAAAGGGGTTCATTCGAATCCCCTTCTCTGAAAAATCACATGGCATATAAAAGGTAAAATTTTCTTTTGAACCCCTCGGTGAAAATCCTTCCTCCGCTACTATCAGAACCTTATTGAATAAAAAGAGAGAGGCCATCATAAAACTCATGGACTCAATCTAGAATTCAATTATAGATGACTTCTATGTTAGTACTATTTACATGAAAAAAACTGAAACTTGTATGGCCTAGTCCCTATAACATCAATTTGAGAACTTGAATCCTTCAACATAAACATGAGAATAAACAGTAATCAACATCTCAGATAAACTGAAACAAATTCAATACTTACTAATATGCAAAGAATGAACAACAACAACAACATACCCAGTGAAATCCCACAAGTGAGGTCGGGGAGGGTAGAGTGTACGTAGACCTTACCCCTAACTCAGTAGGTAGATAGACTGTTCCGATAGACCCTCGGCTCAGAATAAAGCCAAAGAATGAACTAATTTCTATAAACAAGAAAAGGGAGTTAAGAGATATACATATGATTTGGAACTGTTATCTGAGAAATGAAACTAGGCATCCCAGAAGTACCACTCTTATTGCTTTCAGTACCAATCTTCACAGTTGTACTAGTCATGAACCAACATCATCAACCTCAATTTACACAAACAAAAACTACAAACCCCTTCGCTAATATATGAAGCACCACAACTATCAAGGTTGACTTAAAACCAAATGCTTCCAAAACCAACCGCTTAATGACTTCAACTAAGTCCCATATAAAAGATCAAAACAACTTTAATACAAACTCTCTATATCCATCCTTAACACAAATCAGACAAAATTATACATTGAAATCAAGAAAACCTAAAGACAAAAAAAAAACATCTGTGCACACAAAAAAAACATCAAAAAGGTCAAAACTTTAATAAAACCAACAGCTTTTTCATTAAATTGAGTAATACCCCAAAGCTAAAATTGATAAAAGACCTCAAGAAAATATGAATTTTCAATACCCCACTTGGTATAAACTAGTATGCAAAGTTGGAGTGGTTCAGGGACTTGTAAGTACACAAATTTTATCTAGAATTTTCTATATCAAGACACTTTTTTTCAACACAAAATTCAATGGACCCAAGTATTTATATTATAAGATTATGGGTGACTCGGCATGTAATTTAAGTAGAAATACATGGGTATGAAATTATGAATCAAGAGAAATTTAAAGTTACTAGCTTCGTTTTAAAATTTAATAAATAAGAAAATTTTGTTATATTTATTAAATTATCTTTATTTTAGTATTGATATTTTGTTGGCAATTTTTAATAACAATTACAGCTTTGAAATTAAATGGGATTCAAAGGGTAAAATTGAGATAGTATTATTAAATAGTTATTAAATAAGTAAATATGATATTTATTGGTAAAATTAAGATAATATTATTAAATAGTTGTCAAATAAAAAAATATAATATTTATTTTAGAATATATTAATGATATAATGTAAATTGAAATGAAGTAATTATAATTTTTGCTTAATATTTATATGACCACGAAGAACGAGGGAAAGAGAGAGGAAGAAGACATACGTGACGTATAGATCATTCCAAACTACGCTAGACACCACGTCATTTTCAAGTGAAGCTTTTTTTTCTGTCCAATTTTCAAAGCCACCGAGATCACTATCCCAACATTTTGATATTTGTACAATTGTGGAATATATTTAAATATTCCCAGATTATTAAGCGCACTTACGTAAACAATAATTTAATTTGAGATTCTAGTCGGGAAGTTTTGGAAATTACACTTAATAACCCACTTAAGTTTTTTGTTTTCACTTGCATCCCTTTGTAACCTTTAAACATTACTCCATTCAGTTCAAAGTAGGGTTGTCCGGTGTGTCGGGCCGTTCCGATCCGATCCGTCTGCTACCTGACCCGCTCCGTCCTGATTCCCTAAAAAAATATTGTTGGTGTCGGGATTCGAACTCGGGACGGGGCCTGGGATCATCCCATCCCGCCCCACCAGCGCCCCTCCCCTTTGCAGAAATAAAAGTTGCAACAACGACCAAATTTTAATTTTGGCCGTTGTGCAACGGCTATAACGGCCATTTTTTGCCCCTACCCCATAAACCCCCCTTGATATTTATTTTTAACCCCTAAGTTAATATATTTACACTTTAACCCTATTTTCCAATTATAAATACCTTATTTTCCTCTTCATTTTTCTCACAAATCTTCCTTCCGTCTCTCTAATCTCTCAATTTATCTCTCTGCAATTCTACAAATCTTTCTACTATTAAATATTATATCAAAGTTAAAAAAATTGGGAGTAAAGTTGACAACTAGCTTGAGGATCATCCATCGAGCAAAGTTTTAATTTTCAACATCGATTACACGTCGGTGTTTGGTACCTTTGTTCCTTCTTTAAATTATTATTATTATTTTATTTTAATTATCACACTTAATTTCATTATTTTTAATTATTTATTTACATAATTAAAACGGAATGATTAAGCGGTATGTTTAAGGGTAAGGGTAAAGGTGCTTCTTCTAGTAGGGGTAACAAGGGTAATAGTGCTTCTTCTAGTATTGGTAACAAGGGTAAGAGTACTTCTTCTAGTAATCATATTCCTAGTATCGATGATTTGATTGATTTCAGTCATATTGATGAAATTGCTTTTTTAAATGATATACCATTAGATGATGAAGTAGATGAACCAAACTTTAATTTAGACGATAATATAGACTACACACCCACTAGTGCACCTCAACCTCAAGCTCAGACTAAGTCTCAGTCTCAAACTGAAAGTGGAATGTCTCATATTTCCCCTAGTATGAGTCGAGGCCCCATATAACGAAAATTAAAATCAGCTGCATGACATTTTTTTATAGGAACTAAGAGAATCAACTAGCTAGATGTAAAATTTGTAAAAATGTTTATAAATTTAAAATCGGAAAAGGTCAAGGTGGGACGGGAGGTTTACTGAGACATGTACAAGGCGATCACACAACTAGGTGGAATGAATATCAGGCTAAAAAATTGGGTGTGTCAATGCCATCTGAATCGGGACAAGGTTCACATAGTATCCCCGACCTAGTACAGGATCAAATTAACCCGACGACGGGGGGATTTTTGGTCCTAAATATGATAAAAACAAAGATAGGTAAAATATGGCAAAATTAGTTGTGGTGGAGGGTTTGACTTTTTCATTTCCTTCATCTTATGATTTTATTCATTACATTCAAGAAACATATAATCTTGTTTTTAATGATTTTTCTAGATCAACTGTTAGAAGGGATATTTTTAAATTTGCAAGTGAATATCAATAATATTTACGTTATGCATTGTATCATTTTAATGGCAAAGTGGCTATCACTTCTGATATAGACCGTAGTACTAACGGTAATGATTATTTAACGGTAACATGTCATTGGATATATCAAAATTAGTCTATGCAAAAACGTATTTTAGCATATAGATATATTGATAATAGGCACACTGAAAGTTTTATTGCACAAAATATTAATGAAATTTGTGATTATTATGGAATAGATGATAAAATTATGACTATTACATTAGATAATGCTTCTTCTAATGATTATGCTATAAGACTTTTAAAAGTTCGATTAATTCCATGTTTTCCTGATCACTTTCATATAAGATGTGCGTGTCATATTTATAACTTAGTTGTAAAGGATGACCTAAAACTTTTTGAAAGCATTCTTGAAAAAATATAATTTGCTATAAATTTTATTTTTAAAGGTAATAAAATACAAAGACACAAAGAATATAATTTTTTTGTCATGATTATGGATTACCTTATAGAAAAATTTCAGAAGAAGTTTCGACTGGGTGGAATTCTCTGTATGAGCAACTACTTATTGCTTACGATTATAGAAAACCTATAACTTTATTATTTAACGCCCATAATAAAAATCCAAGGGATATGCTGGTAGATAATGATTGGAATTTTTTTTAGAACTTAATGGATTTCTAGAGAAATTTTTTCAAGCTACTAAAGAATTTTTCGGTATTTATTATCGTACTATTTTAAATATGTTATTTTATATAGCTCTAATATTTTTGTTACTTAATGAATATATGCAAAAACCAACTTATAAGGCATCTATTGAAAAAATATTTACAAAATTTTATAAAAATATTTTTTTTCTATTCCCACTATTTATATTATTGGTGTTGTATTAAATTAGACAGTTGTAAAACACTAATAGAAACGATTTATGATTGTATAGAAGTACTTTCAACAGATCCAATTGAAAAACCAACTCACAAACTAATTAAAGAAGAAGCTACGTCTAGCATACACACTGAATGTAAACAAGTATATATGTATTACCAACAACAAAATGCAAATAATCAACCGGATTCTGTACCATCTTCTACTACTTCGCTGCAACCTTATAAAAAAATGCGGTTTCTGCTGCTAGTATTCAAGGCCTTAGAAATAAAATTATTAGTGGTTCAATTTCTTCACAAGTTAGCGAATTTGATGTTTATGTTTTGCAGTGTGTTGTACCGTACGAATTAATTGTCAATGATGAAGGACATACAGACTTGCTGAAATACTGGAGGCAGAATAGAAATACATTTCCGACACTAGCAAAGATGGTCCGAGATATTTTAAACATTCAAGCGTCATCAACAACGTTTGAAATCGCTTTTTCTGCTGGAGGATTTCAAATAAGAGAGCACAAACATTCATTGGCGGGAGACGCATTGGAGATTGCAGTTCTTTTCAGAGATTGAATTCGAGCGGAGCGTAGAAGGTGCGGTCAACAGGAGATCAACGAAGAAGAAGACAACAACTATAACGAAATCTTTTCCAAGGGAACAGGAAACGACGTCGAACAATTTGACTGACAAATTCCAATTCTAACTGAAGACCCTCAAGACATTGTGAGAAAATTAGAAAAAGTATGGTTAACTATGTAATTTTTTTAATTGTAATTTTACTATGTGATTTGCAACTTTTGAACAACACCACAAAGTTGCAATTTTAAAATTGTATTACCAAAAAATTATATTTCTATTAAATAATATACGGCACAAAAATAACCTTGGATGTTTTTATTACACCATCTTGTTCAATTATTGAAGTGTTTATATATATTATTTTTTAAAATTAAGTGGCAAAAAAAAGGTCAAATCCCTATCCCGATCTCGACCCTACTCGTCCCCCCTAATCTCGGCCCCTCTACCGCGGGATGTGGGATGGGACGGCACCTCTTCTCGTCCCTCATATCCCAGCCCGCCGGAACTCGAGTCCCGACCCTCCCCCGTCCCAACGGGTCCGGTCCCGCTGGGACCCACCCCGCCCCGCCTCGTTGGACAACCTTAGTTCAAAGTAAGTGTCTACTTAGCTTTTTTATTTCTATTCAAAATAAGTGTCATTTATAAAATTAAAAAGAAATTAATTTTATTTTTTCAAATTTGCAACTATTTACTCAATTCAATAAATAAGCAAGAGTCTTATTAAATAATGGTATTTTAGTCAAAATATCTATAAAAAAAAATTGGAATTAGTATTTTCGTAAGGGATATAAAAATGAATAAATGGACACTTATTTTGAATAGGAGGAAATACACATTTAAAAGGGAAAATGTTCAAAGGTTCAAATTTAACTCTTAACATTTACGATTTATTTATTTTTTGCCCTTATTTTCTTATCTCAAATATGTTTCTCCAATGACGACGATTGATACTATGTGAAGATTGTGTCTACAAATATAACACAAGGTCTAGTAGCTCAAAATTTTGCCAACTTAATCTCACTAATTAGGCCAGACATTATGGTGATCTAGGTTGCACCGTTGCACTAATTGTATATGACCTATAGACTAATCCCAGGTAGATGATCGTTGGTGGATGTGGATAGTACTACTAAAGAAAAGTTGTTGGAACTTTGGAATATACAAAACTTTACACTGACGCAGACTTATAAAAAAAGAGACATACAAAACAAATGTGCAACATATAATAATACACATAAAGAGATACGAACTACGTGATAACTGAATACAACTGCTATAAGAAATAGAAGAGTGGAGGAGACTAGCCCCCTCCCTCCCACAAAGAGTGTGACAAAACTGATCTACTTACTAAACTTTCGCCCTAATTTTGGACCTCCATATCTTCATATTTAATTAAGGTCATGTCCTCAGTCAGCTGAAGCTGTGTCATGTCATATCTAATTACCTCTTCCCAATTCTTTTTCGGCCTACCTCTATCCATCCTAACTCCTGAATAGTCAATCTCTCGCAACTCCTCACCTGCGCATCCTAGCACCTCATCTTCACATGTCTGAACCATCTTAGTCTCGCTTCCCTCATTTTGTCTGTCACTGAGGCCAATCCCACCTTGTTTAGTATAACTTTTTTCCTAATCATATCTTTTCAGGTATATTGTCCACACATCCATCTGAGCGTCTTCATCTCCACTACATTCATTTTCTCGCCATCCCTAAAAAAGAAAAAAAGAACTCTTTTAGAGCTATGACTTACTTAGTTAAATCCTATTAGAACGTGGGCATTCGTTATATTTTAAATTTTTTTTTATTTATATGCTTTCAATTTAGTAAATTATCGCGTATTTGTCCTTGTCCTTTCAAGTTTTGACTATTGTATAAAACTATCTTCAAGTTGGAACTTCATGATGAGTCAAGAATCAAAACAACATCAGTAATATTAGACCGAAACGGAGGGTAAACTTGCTAAATTTTGAATAGCACAAGAGTAAATTTGAGCTTTCTTCCTAATAAAACTGAATAGGTTAAAGAGAGAGAAATGTAGTGAATCATTTATAATTAACTAAACTATATGGGCTACTTGGTCAATATTGAAAAATGTTCTATGTAATCCTATTTCCTTTTCCAGCGCCGCCTGCCAAGGGAGCTAGATGCTTCCCAACAAAATATCATTTTGTAGTACTTTCCAACATAAAATAATTTAATATTTTAATACTACTATACTATTTTCATTCAATAATTAAAAAATCAACTTTCTCCGAGATACGATAATTAAATTATTAGGGTTAAAACGATATTCATCACTAGCCAGTTACCTTGTTGCTTCGTGATTTTCATTGTTGTAGGATACGTTAATTAAACTATTAGCAGTATAACAAAATTTATCATGACCAGTGACCGATACAATTTTTTGGCAACGTGTTCATTTGAAGTCAGTATTTTTCACACCGAGAACAAATTTATATGAAAAAATCCATTATATTTTAATAAATAATATATTTAAATTTAAATTTTAAAAATACAATAAATTTAATATTAGAGATCTTAAAGGTTGAATCCCACAAATTTAAATCAGGGTGATTAGGAGTACTAGCCAATTACCTTGTTGTTTAGTGATTCTCATTGCTTCTTAGAAGAAAAAAAAATCTTTCACAGTTTGCGACTTTGACGGGTAATTTATAGTTTATCAATGTGATTAAGTTTTGCCTAAATATTTGTAATTGGCTATTTTAGAAAGAGGACATTCAAGTAACTACAATCAATTTCAAATATATGACTGTCAATAGAAATAAGTATTTTTTAGAACAGTTGAGCTAATTATTACCAGTACTTCTTCCGCCTCAAATTAAATGAAATTATCACTATTTTGTTGACAAAATCAATTATAAATATTCATAAATTAATTTTCACGTTTACTCTGAAAAATGTGTTGGTTTTGTGTTCTGAAATCGTCATTTTTCTTAAGTCCGGGATAGTATCATTTGCCTCTTATCAATATCGCATGCATTTAGGCAATGAGTTAACGAGTTTATATGTGCGAGTGTAAAAACTCACTACGTACACCATCAACAACAACATACTCAGTGAAATCTCACAATGTGGAGTCTGGGGAGGATAGAGTGTACACAGACATTACCTCTACCTTGGTAGGTAGAGCGACTGTTTCCGAGAGACCCTCGGCTCAAGACAAAGCACAAGCCCAAGCAAAGTAAAACACACAATGCGTAAGTCATGACAGCGCATTCTGAAAACGAAAGGAGCAAAAAGAGGCAATAGCTAATGCAAGTAAATAAGACAAGCAAAATACACGTAGCATCATAAATCAAACGATAAGGGACTATAAGACAATATGATAGGCTAAGTGAGCCTATAATAATAATACTACAACTACCAGTTTGTAAGCATAGGTAGGACTACGCTGTACTACCTACTATCTAAAGATGGCAGTGGATCCCGGACCCGGTGGATCCAGATCTGATGGATCGGATTTGGATTTGGATCTTGTATTTGAGATTCGTATCCGGTCCAGATCCGACCCGTGGATCCGTTTTTTATTAAATATATACATTACCTAGAATGTAATTTTATATGTATTTTCTTTAAAAATTTCATAAATATTTATTGAGATGATTTTTTTTAGTTATCTTTTTTTAATATGATTGTTTCTTTGTTATTTTGGGATGTTGATGTCGTTGAAACTAGTGACTTCGAAGACTAGTTTATCAAGTTTGACAGAAGGTTATAGAAGATGTTGCTGGCATTTTAAAGAACATTGTTGTAGAATTTTATTTCAAGACCTTTGTAATTGCAGCGTTTTCCATGATGTTGTTATTTACTTACTTTGCTTCATCGTCTTTATTTTATTGTGATGCTAAAACTTCGTTCAGTATTTTTGAAGAATGGTGTCATGTTTGTGTAGGTTGATTGAATGAACTCAATCATTTTTTTCAATCAGATTGGGTTTCATTTTGTCAAAAAAGTTTCAACAGTTGAGAATATTATTCAAAGCAAAAAAAATTATATGTGGATCCAGATCCGATTCGTGGACCCGGTGGATCCGGATTTGGAATTGAATCTAGGTATGAAAAATGAATATGGATCTGAATTTAGTAGGATCCGATCCAGTTCTGATCCGTTGTCATCCATACAATGAGTTATATAATAAGAATATATGTTAAATATAAAAAAAAAAAATCAAGTTTAAATACTGAATTCGCTTTTTTGTGTGCAGGATATTTCTTGAAGAATAATAGAACTTCAATGTATATGGTAAGATAAAAACTTTTTATTTTATTTTAGACAAATCTTAAAATCAACCGAAAAATGTTTAAAGTCCTTCAGTTCCGACATTACTACGTAAAATCATGATAAGATTGTAACAAGTACAATAGGACATTGGTGTTGGAAGCTTCGTGGATATAGACATTGGACCAACAGTCAAAAGATATAATGTTTGATATCTTCTAAAACTAGAATCTAAACAGATTGACTAATTATTCTAAAATTGACCAAAAGTTTAATTTAAGAAGCAATTCTAATCTGACTTTTGGATTTCTTTGCCAAGGAAGAAGAGAAATCGAAGAATTTTTGACTGAATAGGTGTCATTTTAGGGACAAATCCAAGTTGGTAGATCAAAAAATACAATACAAGTAAAAGAGTACATGTGTTTTACCCTTTCAAGGAGGAATGTTTTTTTTTCTTTTTCTTTTTGTTTTTATTCATCCCTTTATGCTTATCATAGTAGAAGTTGTTCCTAGGAAAATTATGGGTCTTGAGTATGTCCATCACATTGTTATATTATACGTAAAGGGGCGGGGGTAAATGAATTTGTCAGGATTTTGTTAATCAAAATGATGAAAACGCACTCCTGGTAGAGCACCTTTAGTATATGGTTTTCACGTCAAAAAATAACGGTTTGTTAACTATATTTACACTAAAGTTGCTCTTCTATGAGTCTTCAGTGAATATTTCAAACTTTGGAGAAATACTCATCTCTTCTAAAGTATGTTCAGTGTAAATTTAAAAAATTAGAGCATTTGAAAAAGTATTTTTTGTCCGCTCCGATGTGACAAGTAAGACATTCTTTCTAGACCTAAAGACTCTTATACCCCAAGGCACCTTTAGTGAACTTACAAAAATGTCCTTGTCTAAAAGAGTCTTTCCTTAGAGAGTCTTCAACATTTTTTTCTGTTCCACTCTATATATGGAGCTAAATACATTGTCATGTACATCATTAAATTTCAAAATTAGTGTACATGGAGTCGAATACATTGTTATGTACATCATTGTCATTGTTATATTAGAAAACTCATTCAGATTTGTTTTATTTTTATATGCAAGTTTCTAACTAACTAACCGTACTCAACATTTAATGAAAGTTTAACAACATCACGAGCACCACAATTATACCTAATCGTATCAGATTCATATATTATATCGCCGCCCCAATACAATGCAACTCTAACGCGACGCTCATTTGACATTTTTAGACCCGCAAGTGATTTACTCAATGGGAAGAGTAATACATTATGAGAAAATCACTAACCTTTTTTCTCCAAATTTAGATTGAAGTGTGCATTCAAACAGATTCTACACTAATTTTGTGAACTAATGATGTACATGCCAATGTATTCAACTCCATATATAAAGTGGCACGAGAAAATAATATTGAAGGCTCTCTAAGGGATCGTAAAGACAGATTTAATAGGGGTTGCAACAAACGGTACATAACTTGATTTTGAAAGATATGCCTTCAATCCCGCAATCTCATCAACATCATTACCAATGACCATAATATTCTAAACATTTACTATGATCTGGCTTATTTTCTCAACCTTTATTACGAAATGTGTGATTTAAGCTCTTAGACCATTTTTGAAGTTCACTGAAGGTGCCTTAGGATATATGAGTCTAAAGGTCTAAAAACATTGTCTCACTTATCACATCAATGCAGAAAAAAAATTATTTTTTCAAATTCTCTTATTTTTAAAATACACGGAAGGTGCTTTAGCAGAGATGAGCTTTTCTCTAAAGTTTAAAAAATTCACTGATGGATAGCAGATCACCTTCAGTGTGTAAATAAAGTTAACAGACCGTGTGTTTGTAGACGTGAACCATTTCCGTCAAAAAATCGAAATAGAAGTTCTTTGTAACTTTTGTTGTTACTTTAGAAACAATTCATGTTCTTGTTAACATTTTTAGCTAACTGGTTAAGAAATTTTCACTCGTTTAACCGTAATAGCTTGTAGTTGTTACCGGTTTAACTAAATGTATAATTACTATATTCACAAGTCAAAATCAGATTATGCAGTAATTATATATTGGGCTTTGTTGAGTTATTTTATAGTATAAAAATCATCTTCTCTCTCTTAATGCAATTAAATAAAATTGTTTTCATCATCCTTTGACTGTCAATAATCTCTGGTTTATGTTCTGCTCTTTTTTTTGTGTTAGAGAAATGTAATTAATATTTGAAATAACCTTTTCTCAATCATTATTTGGATCAAGGAAGCTGTATGTTACTCCAGAGAGGTAACATGGAATAAAGAACTAACATTCTCTTATTTGCTAGTTTTAAATGGAAATGAAATTTCAAAATAAGAAGGTGATTAGTTTCAACTTTCTTGCTAAATTCTACAACTTTTGATTTGTAGATCTGTGTCGGGAGAAAGTATCACGAGCCTATGTTGCTCGGACTCTCCAAAATGTTGATGTCCCTGTGTTGGATCATAAATAATACACTACTTTTGGAGGATTTGACACGAATCAGTCAACATTATTGAAGAGTCCGAGCAACATAACAACAATCATCTCGTGTTCACGCAGGGTCTGGAGAAGGGCCGAATCCCGACGGAGTGTGATGTGCATGTCACTATTACTTCATCCAAGAGATGAAGAATAAATAATGAAGTCACAGTTATAGAGAAAAGCATCATTTGTTAATCTTAACTAATTTAGTTAGTCCACCACTTGTATAACTAACAATGTAGCTAGCAATAGAAAATGATGAAGATGGGGATAATTTTTCTTGTTTCTTTTCTTTCTGATTCTCCTTCAGTCTTTGGGGAAGGATAATAAATCATCAAAACATGGTCCAATATCTAAAACAACATGACTCTTGCAGATTTATAATTGACACCACATTGGCTTCACAGTTGTTTCTACCCGTTTAAAGTTCTAAAAACATTCAGTGTTTGGTCAGGGAGGAGAAAAGAGAACATTTAAACTACTCATCGTCGTTGTTAATTGTGCTTACCATACCACCCTCATGCCACTTCAAGAATCCTTCCTCAAGGGCCTTTCTCATCCACGGGTGCCGGCAACATTCAATTGCCTCAGGAATTGTCAGCCAACTTCTTTTCCGGCGGCTCTGTTCTGGCCAACAGTCGAGCTCTTCCTTCACAAACAAAGCGAACATGGCAGCTCTACACAGACCTTCTGGACTGAACTCGTCTTGAAGTGTTTTGCTTTTAAGGGGGTAGAATCCCAAAAAATGCTGAAAAAGAAGAGGTATAAATCCGATGGGTACATGGATAACAAAAGAAAAGGAAATAATGCAATTGTTACATACGCCCCAACTAGGGCGGATCCACAAGATAACATGTGGCTTCACGTGAACCCAATGGGTTTTGCCAAGATATTGTATGGTATTAAGAAATCCACTAAATATCAATAAATATTTGACTGCGAACCCAGTTGTTATTGTTTTTTAACTTGAGGTCGTTGTAGGAACTCATAAACTTCAAATCATGGATTCGCCTCTAGCCCCATCCTACGGGACCTCATATTATCACTCCATGGTAAAGTATGAACTTTTCCAGAACTCATTGCGATAATCAAGGCAAGAAAACTAAACAATCTTGTCTATAGAAAATATCATACTAGTTTCCCTAAATCTTTTGGGGAATATAACCTACAGAAAGATTACTAAGATTTCATGAATCAATATTGATGAAAAATTGGGAATAGTATCCTTGAAGAAGATGACAGGGGCTGAATACTGCTTAATATGCCACAACCTGATACTTTCTCAACCATTATAGCAATATTTTCCTTTTTTTTTTCTTGCTTAAAAAGGAAAATATTAAGGTAATGGTTGAGAAATTAGCTTGATAGTATACAACAATAACATACTCAGTGAAGTCACACAACATGGGGGTCTGGGGAGGGTAGAGTGTACGCAGACCTTACTTCTACTTATCTAAGTAGAGAGGTTGTTTCCGAAAGACGATCGGCTCAAGACAAAGCATAGGCACAAGCAAAGCAAGAGAAACGGTCAGACCCAGACAAGAAATTTAAAACAGTATGAAAATGAGAGTAACAAAAGCGAATAAGCCATGATAAAACATTCTGAAAAAAGCAGTAACAAACACAGGTAAATAAGATAAACAAAGTACACAAATGAACATACAACAACAAAAATCGAAGGACATGGGGCTATAAAAAAATATTGCGCCTATTAGTATGATAGGCTAAGCAGGGCTACCATGATAACACTACAACTACATGTATGTAAGCGTAAGTAAGACTACGCTTAATTACCTACTACCCTTCTACTATAATCTGTGTCCTCCACAACCCCCTATCTAAGGTCATATCCTCAATAAGTTGCACCATCGTCATATCCCGTCTAATAACCTATCATCAATACTTCTTTAGCCTACCTCTACCCCTTCCCTAATTACCTCATAAAGTTCTTCCTTAGAAAGTCGATTTATTAGAGAAACCATTTCATTCTGCCTCTACCCCTCATGAACTCATCCATAGCCAACCTCTCACATCTCACACCTCCGCACCGGGACATTTGTGCCTCTCCTCTGCACATGCCCGAACCATCTCAACCTCGTTTCTCGCGTCTTATCCTCCACCGAGGACACTCTCACTCTGTCCCAAATATCATCATCTCTAATCATATCCCTCCTCGTATGCCCACACATCCATCTCAGTATCAACATCTCCGCGACTTTCATCTTTTGGATGTGCGAAGTCTTGACTGACCAACACTCTGCCACATACAACATAGTCGGTCTAACCACCACCATATAGAATTTGCCTTTAAGTTTTTGTAGCACATTTTTATCGCACAAGACTCCAGATGCGAGCCTCCATTTAATCCACCATGCACCAATATGATGTGTTACATCGTCATCATTCTCTTCGTTCCCGTGGATAATAGACCCGAAATACTTGAGGCTTCCTTTCTTTGGAATGACCTAAGTACCAAGCCTCACCTTCACGTCTGTCTCAAGGTCGCTCCCGTTACTGAACTTGCACTCCAAGTGTTCTGTCTTGTCCTACTCAGCCTGAACCCTTTGGACTCCAAAGTCTGTCTCCAAACCTCCCACTTAGCGTTCACTCCGCTGCAAGTCTCATCAATCAGGACTTTGTCATCTGCGAATAACATACACCATGACACCTCCCTTTGAATTTATCGCGTCAGTCCATCTATCACCAAGGAAAATAAAAATGAGCTAAGAGCTAATCCCTGGTGCAGCCCCATCATCACTAGAAAGTGCTTCGAGTCTCCTCCTACTATATGTACCCTAGTCTTGGCTCCATCATACATATCATTGATCACCCTAGTGTACGCAACAAGTACAACTCTAACTTTCAAATATCTCCATAGAACCTCCCTAGAGACTATCGTATGCCTTCCGGGGTCGATGAAACCATATGTAAGTCTCTCTTCCTCTCCCTATACTGCTCCACCAACCTCCTAATAAGATGAATGACTTCTGTAGTCGAACGCCCCGACATTAATCCAAACTGATTCTCAGAAATAGACACGCCTCTTCTCACCCGCTCTTCCAAAATTCAACTGGGATTTCATCAGGCCCGATCGCTCATCCCCTGCGCATCATGCGAACAACGCCCTTAACCTCATCAACCTTAATACTCATACAATATCCAAAATCCTAGCACCTTCCAGATTGCTCCAGATCTCTCAGCACAATGTCTCTATCTCCTTCGTTTAAGAGTTTAAAGAAGTAAGACTGCCACCTCCGTCTAATACGTGTGTCCTCCACCCGTACTTTGTCGTCCTCATCCTTGATGCACCCCATGTTATCCAAGTCACCGGTCCTACTCTCACTCGCCTTGGCTAGTCTGTACAACTTCTTATCCCCACCTTTTTCCTCTAAATATTGGTCCATAACAATTAACCAGTCTAAGACCACGTCACGGAAAATTCCACTTACAGACGTTCAAAAGCCGTCGTTTTCACCGCCGTAACCACTAGTTTGCCTCCTTCCTCGTCACCTTATATAATTCCCTATTCAGCCGGCTTCTCTACCTCATCTTTGCTTTTTACCAATTTCGCATACACCACTTTCTTTGCTTTCACCTTCTCTTGAACTTTACCATTCCACCACCAATCCCCTCAATACCCACCATAGCTACCTCGCGAGACCCTTAGCACTTCTCTAGATACCTCACGAATGCAATTTGCCGTCCTGTCCCACATACCAGTCGCATCCCCGCTACTCCCTTAAGTCCCCCTAGCCATCAACCTCTCCCCCATCTCTTTTGCACTAGCCATGGTCAAACTCCCCCATTTGATTCTTAACCTATCATCCACAACCCTTCTCTTCTTCTCCATCTTGATCTCCAAATCTATCACTAAAAGCTTATGTCGAGTTGTAAGATACTCACTCAGAATAACCTTGCAGTCTTTACAAAGACCGTTGTCAGCCTTCCTAAAGAGCATAAAATCTATCTGAGTCTTAGCCACCGAACTATGGAAAGTCATCAAGTGCTCCTCCTTTTTCAGGAACCTCGAATTTGCTATCACCATCTACAAGCTTTAGCGAACTCCAAAAGTGAGACGCCTCACCCGTTCCTGTCTCCGAGGCCAAATCCTCCATGCACGTCGTCTTAACTAGGGGTGAGCGGGTCCGGGTACCCTAACATTTTTTAACTACCCGGACCCTACCCGGTAAAAGATCGGTTCCTAAATTTACTACCCGGAACCTACCCGTAGCAATCATTACCCGGAACCTACAGGACCTGCGGTCCTGTAGGTTCCTGCACTCACAATAAAAACACAAATTAAGCAACAATTTTTAAGCCTATGAGAATAAAAAAGAGTTCTAAAATAATTTCATCAAGTAGTTTTTAGCCTTGCAATCGGAGTTTTTAGTACCACTTATAAGAAGTTTTAGAAAATTTATTCATTGTAGAAAAGCTAATTACATTACCAAAACCTAAAATTGCAAGTCAAATTTGACACTCAATTAATTGACCGTGTTGATTTCAAAATAAATTTGAAAATATCTGAATTAAACTTATTTTCGTGTTCATAAGCTCTTCGATACAAAAGAAAAGCTTTATTATACTAGTAAATCCCTAAATTTCATCTTCACAACTACAAAAATATACACAAATTTTAAAAATAGATTTACATTTCAAATAAAAAAGTAATACAAATTGAAGATGTGTATCACTTTGAAATAGAAACGAAGCATATGATATTAAAAAGAAATTGAAGAGTTAGATATGAACCCATATGCATTTTAGGAATAGCGTGAACACAACCAAAGGAGAGAAAGAGGCAAAGGTGAAGCTTCAATGGCGACAACGAAGAAAGTACACGAGAGAAAGCTTCAACAACGGCGATGATGAAGCTTCGGTGGTGTAGCTAAAACGTCATTGTTATTGAGAGAGTTTTGGGGTGGGGAAAATAAATGTCTTGACGTCTGACAAATAATTTTGGAGAAAGTTAAAAGTGGTCCAAATGTTTAAAAAATATTTAATATTTTATAGGTTCAGGGTATCGGTTCGTCAGGGTACCACTGTCTCTATTTGGAACAGGAGCAGGACCCGACATTGATCGGTTCCTAATTTTACTACCCGGACCCTACCCGTTATTATAATATATCTACCCGGAACCTACCCGTTAGTGTCGGTTCCGGTCGGGTATCTGGGTACCCTGTACCCGTGCTCACCCCTAGTCTTAACCCCCCGGAAGTGACCCAATATGTCCATTGAAATCCCCTCCTACAAATAACTTCTTAATGGGTGGTATACCTCCCAACACCTTGTCCAAATCCTCCCAAACACGCATTTTCTCCTCCTCATCCAAGCCCGCCTGCGACGCGTAAGCACTAATAATGTTCATAGTGAACCCTCCAACTATCAACTTAATCGACATCATCCTGTCATTGACCCTCCTAACCTCTACCACCCGATCCCCTAGCTCGTTGTCTACGAAAATGTCTACCCCATTCCTATACCTCGATCTACCCAAGAACCATAACTTATATTGGTCCACATCATTAGCCTTAGGTCCTACTCATTTGGTCTCCTGGACACAGACTTTATTAATCCTCCTCTTAAGAATCTTAACTAGCTCTATGGACTTCCCCGTCAAAGACCTAATGTTCCAAGACCCTGTTCTCAGTCTAGCATCCCCCTTACCCCACTTACCCCTCAACCCTCGCCCCCGTCCCCGACCAAGAACATGACCATAGTCTACCATCGTTTACCAATGCCACTAAAGCAAACAAAAACTAGTCAAAGATACCCAAGACAAGCAAACCAATACTACAACACAAGCAAGAATCTAACAAGCTGGACTACAATAATAAGGGAGATATGTCTAAAGGCAAGAAATGCAACGTCAAGATCTAATAAAGCGAGACAAGCAAAATTCAACTACAATAATAAAAGGAAAGGAGTGAATATGGGCGCCCAGAGGTACAAACTCCAAGTGCATATAACCTGTTCGCTGTCGGGAACTCATTGTTCACTGCCAGATGGTACTGTTCACTGCCGAAAAATCACTACTGTGTTACTGTTCCCTACCGGAAACTCATTGTTCGCCGTCAGAGCCTATTGAAAAATCGAGTACTTATGCATATCTAACGGGAAACCCACTGGGAGGAATTTTCGATTGAGGAAAAAAGAAGCTAGGGGGGAAAAGAGAAGATAGGGGGGGATGACTGGCCAAAAATCGTTCAAACCAGAAAGATCTGGCCGGAATGCTTCACCGGCGGTAAGGGAAAAGAGTACCTGGTCAGAACGCACTGATGTCTGTCGGCGAACAGGATCCTGGTCACCGGTCACCAGCCGGAGTGGCGCACCAAGATGAGATTACCGTCGAAGAAGGTGGGGGTGGTAGGGGTGTTGTTGCCGTTGTGGAGAGAGGAGAGAGGAGTTGTTACCGTTGTGGAGAGAGTGGAGAGAAAGGAGAGAGAGAATGAACCCAGGAGCGACAAATAGGAAGCTAGATTTTGAAAATCTAAAATTTAAAATGAACTTATATTCTTGAAAATAAAAAGTTCTAGAGGATAAGAGTATCCACGGAATGGTGTAAATCATTTCGGGACGTCCCAATGTGGAAAGATTGTCATATACATTGGAATGGAGGAACACTAATTTAAAAGTAACACTTATTACTATGATATATTACTAGAAATTTTACTAGAACAACCTACAGTTAAGTTGACCAAAAAATTCTATATCATATAAGTTTTTTGAAACAAAAAGTCTTACTATTAAAAGAGGATTACTTAAAAAGTTTTATGACAATACAATCTAAACTAAGACAAGCACATTTCTCTAGATAGTAACTACGACAAACTTAATATTACTGTAATTGGACCAATTAATAAACTTGAGTTTCGACTCTTTTAAAGTATTCTAAGAGAAGTTCAGCCTTCGTAAATGTTATTACTGCATCACATTCATACCCCTCTTGCAGTTCTATTATTTTTCTTAGAGATGATTAAACAATAACTTTCGTTTGGAAGAAAAAAACATATGGAAGTTTTATCACATAATGATGCTTAAAAGTAGCGGGTCAGAAGAAGTGTTACAGAACTTCTTGTCAAAATTAATCGCACAGAGAGCTAAAACGACCAAGTAACAAAAAGACACGAGGACATCCAAAGCTCAAAGACGGAGAAAATGTTGCTTTTGCTAATGTGGTCTACTTAACATGCAAATACATCTAGCAAGACCCACTAAAGCATGAACTTTTTTCACTAAAGCATGATGATTGATGAACCTCCACGCGACTATTGGGAATAACATATTTGTGTATCCAAATACAACAAAATAAATGAAGACAGGATAGAATAATCTCACCACTAAATCCCCACGAACTCCAGCCTCCTCTATGGCTTCACGAACAGCTGCCTCTTTAACTGTTTCATCATTTTCCCACCCTCCCTATATATACAAAGTCATAAATGTCAATTAACAGCATCCATAGGCATATGTCAACTCTAAGGCAAAATAAACATGAACAAAAAGAATTAACTAAAATCTTATTCCCCAATATCATGGTGCTGCTAATAATAATAAAAAAAGCAGAGACCAGACAAAAAGAAAAGAAAAAGAATTAGAGAGAAGATCAAAAAGTCTATCAAGAAACCTTTTTACTGTAAATTTAGAAGTCGTTTTCTTTCACTCATATAACCATCTGGTTTAGTTCATGTGTAATGCCCGGAAAGAAAAAAGGGAGAACCAACTATAAATGCCCGTTCACTGGTTCTGTGGTTCAAGCAAGCGCTCACCCAACCTTTGGTTGAACAAACTATTAGTAGTTCTACCAGGTTTTTTCATACACAGAAACATCTAACTAACATAAAAGTCATGAAGAGAATGAAGCATGTTAAACATGGTTACTATACTTTAAAACATTTTTTTATAAACGTGGTGGCCATGCCAGCTTGCGCGCACCTCGATTAATTCCAACAGTACTTGCTACCTTCCACCAACACAGTTACTGAGAAGCTTTGTCCACCAAGACTTGAACAAATGGAAAGAAAACACCTAGTATGTTTGCCTCCGCTGGGATTTGAACCTGAGACTAAATAGTTCTCAACCCACTTCATTGACCACTAAGCCACCCTTGGGTGCTTACAAGAACATTAAACAGTGAAACTCGTCAATCATCAACGCAAAACTTGGCAAACTCAGTATCTTTCTAGTTGTTAAACTTGGTATGGTTTCAATTTGACACCAAGGTGAAACAAAGTTAGCAAACTTCTTGATTATGAGGTTGAAAATCCAAGTGGTAAGGAGTACCTAACTACTAGATCCATCAAAAGATAAAGTCAACATAGGTAACTTAATGCTGGCCCAAGAAAACACTTTAGTCATTTGAACTACCATAGCATATTGCTTGAAATCCAATAGAACAAAGAACTCACCTTCGGAAACAGAAGACCAGGCCCACTCGTTGAGTTTATCATCAGTACTTCAACTATCTTTTCAGATGTGTCACCACCATTTTGTTCCATATCTCTGAACCTGAACGGAATACACCTGCGGACAACTCTAGTTAGAATTCAGAATATTATTCTGATTTTAAATGCAAATCCGGGAAATTAAAAGCAGTAGTTTCCCACTGTTCTCAAATCCTAAAGAAGCAAAAAAATCTTTGACAAATGAAATTCATCAAACGACGTAACAACTACCACAAAGAGAACTCGAAGTCAACTTTTAGAGACATGCTTAGTATTTAATTAGCTAAAATTTGAGATTTGAGCTTACTGCAATTTTTAGAAGCCAAAAGATAAAGAGATTTTTTCTCCAAAAAAAAATCCATGTACTTCTATTCTAATAGCATATTTTTATGAGAGTCATATTCCGATACTTTCTAGCCACGGAAGGATTTCTCGTGTTCCTGATTTTTTCTACTTTGTGCAGTTGCTTCTCTATAACTTTTCAAAGATTAAATCAAGTATTCAGATGCATAACATACCCTTAAAAGAGTCGCAGGAGCTAATTTTAACTCGGAAAAAAACTACTATTAATAATATAGAACATTGAAGCCCCACTTACTGTCACCATGCTAAGTTACAGCGTTAGCAGCCCAGAACTAATCTCTTTAGCCAAACTCTAGAGCTAACAAGGTGCATTCACACTAAGAAACGGAAGCAATCCTCAAAGTCATCAATTCATCAGTACTTTTCTTTCTCACATTTTCCAGTTGAAACGTAATCCCATCACATGACTGTTCGGTTAATTAATAGTAATAGGAGTAGTCTTTTTATGGTGATATAATGAATATGAATTCTTTGTTCGCTGTCAAGTAGCTCTCAACTCATAGCTCTCATATCTTTCCATTCCTCTGATGGATATAGAGAGATTCAGTACATGTTCCTTGTACTTATGTTTTATGTCATGGCTTATGAGTTATGACTCTATCTCGAAGGAAACGTTAAACAGAATAAGAATGGAAACTTGGTGATATAGAGTAAGTGTGATGGGAAGGATAAGGACAGCTTCCTTCTGACTGAATCAGCAAAAGAATTTACAAGACGATTTAGTGGGATACAGAGATTATTTCAACCCAATAACCCCAATTTTCGATTTGTCTTGAGCTTATATGATTTCACAGACTGCCTCCAAATTTCATTTTATGCTCGTCATGTATTATGTTGAATGTAAAACCAAAAACATAGAAGGATAGTAGACGGACTCCAACTTTCCAAGGGTCTTTTTTTTCTTTTACCTTTTACTTCTTTTTGAATAAGCAACTTGAAGAGAACAATGCCAGCCTATCCCCAAATGTCTTGAACAGTTATTGAGTACTTTTCTTTACAAAAGACTTCAACTTTTTGAAGATACTAAACTTTATTAGTCTACACAAAGCTGAAAAATTGCCCTTCTTCTTAAAATCAAATTGCACAAACCCAACCCTTAAACAAATGCAATCAAAGAAAATGCTAAGAAAAGGAACTGCAATGAATCAGTGTTCCAAATGAACCCTTCTTCATCAAGCATCCCATACTAAGTAAAGATCTACTCCCTCTGTCCCAAAAAGATTGCATGTTTATCCCAAAAAGAATGACTCGTTTCTATATTTAGAAACAATTTAACTTAATGAGATGATTTACGGCCACACAAATATGTAAGGCTTGTTTTGAACCACACATTTCAAAAGTGTTCCATTATTTCTTAAACTCCGTGTAAGTCAAACTAAGACAATCTTTTGGGGACAGAGGGAGTATAATAAAAACTAATGAAAAAAGAAAATAAATTGCCTAGGAAAAATCCAAACACCCAACTACACCAAGCACAAAATACAACAACAACAACAATACAACAACATACCCAGTATATTCCCACGAGTGGGCTTTGGGGAGGTGGGATGTACGCAGACCTTACCCCTACCTTTGTGGGGGTAGAGATGATTTTTTTCGATAAACCCTCATCTCAAAACAAAACGTAATCATGTAAGATTATAAGGAATATAAGCAGCAAAATATCAAGATACAAAACACATGAAGCAACAGATAATAATACACACTGAAGAGTAAGGATACACAACAACATACCCAGTGTAATCCCACAAAGTGGGGTCTAGGGAGGGTAGAGGGTAGGAGCTACCTCTAACTACTCTACCTTTATGGGTAGAGAACCTTTGTGGGTAGAGAGGGTAGAGAGGTTGTTTCCGATAGCCACTCGGCTCAAAAGAAACTCAATGCAAGAGTAAGGATACACCAAGCACAAAATCTTGAAGAAAAATCAAAATACCAACATTCAACAGAAAATTTCCAAAAACCAAACAGAACCCAAATGAGCAAAAACCAAAATTAAAAAATTACATAAAAGAAAAGGAAAAAAAAAGTACCCAGCAATGAGTCGATAACCTTGTTCATATCTCTGTTGATGTCGACCCGTTCGAGCAACCAAATCGGACATTTATATATAATCAAATGTATTTATCTATATATACAGAAGTAATGCCTAAATCCAATTATACACAAACCCTTTAACCATATTTGCTTTGCACACCATCCCCTTCTTGATAAATTGGTTTTTTATCCCTTGTGCATTGTAAAGATTCAACCTTTTTTCCCTTCATAAACAGCAAATAGGGCTGTCCCCATTTTCTTGGTTTTGTCAAAAATAGAATTTTTGAGGAAAATGAAAAACAATAGGTTAGAGAGAGAGAAAGGGTGTTAAAAGCAGCGCATAAATCGGAGCAACATGGGAGTCTGAGGTGGTCAGTCAGCCAATTCTTTTTAGTATTTTGCTATACAGTACTACTCTCTATTTTTGTTTTTAATGTAAACTATTTTTATTCACAGACTAAAACTTTAGTAATTTCAATTAATGAATTCATACATATCTTTTTTGGCCGGGGTAAAACGAATAGCTTTGTAGATGATCCTTCTAGAAGAAGGGATTCTAACAACCAACTATTGTTGGATATTCTCGGGCTAAAAGCGAGTCTTATGGGAGGATTAAGAAAATATGTACCAATTATCCAAATCACATTTTTATTAAGAACACTTTCTCTTTGTGGTATTCCACCTCTTGCTTATTTTTGGTCCAAAGATGAAATTCTTAATGATAGTTGATTGTATTCACCAATTTTCGCAATAATAGCTTGGGCCACGGCGGGATTAACCGTATTTTATATGTTTCGGATCTATTTACTTACTTTTGAAGGGCATTTAAACATTCATTTTCAAAATTATGGCGGGAAACAAAAAATTCCTTTCTATTCAATATCTCTATGGGGTAAAAAGGGAGTTAAGAAAAACTCTTGTTTATTACCAATGAATAATAATGAAAGTACTTTTTTTTTAAAATTAAATATCCAATTCATAAACATCATTCTGTACATGCCAGATCATGAATTAGTAACTGCTTCCAATTTCCAAAAAAAAATCCCAATTGTGTCGAACTTTTCATTTTTGGAATAGTTACGGAACCTCCGTGAATAGGATCAAACCTTATTCCATGGTATTTACATGAGGTTCCTCTTTAAGAAAGTCCCCGAGAGGGCTTAGTTGATACTCCTATTCCACCCGAGCCCGACCTTTTTCAATGTATCATTTTTTTTGTTATGTCTCCGTGAATTTCAACATATTGTATATTTTTTTAAGACAAACTTCTTACATGTGATTAATTTTAGGTCCACTTTTAATATATTCACTCATTGTCACGATCCAAACTTATGATATGTGTTGTGCGCTTTGCCTTAACAAATCTCACATATTTATCTTTTGGGTTACATTATTATTGAGCCTAATAATGTGTGTACCATGTTAACTTATGATATACTTTATAAAGCTTGTCGTTTTTCTCTCGTATTCCGACGTGGAATTCGCCTAGAGTATCATGTGCACCTCTTTTTCAGAGACTTGTCAGCTTAAAAGCATGTCTGTCCTTCCCTGTGATTTGTCCTCGTCGATCCACCCTGCCTTCTGTCACCCCTACTCAGCGTCATCGCTGAGGTTTTCCCTAGCTGCCCTTCCCTGTGATTTGTCCTCGTCGATCCACCCGACCCTTTGTCACCCCTACTAAGCGTCATCGCTGAGGTTTGCCCTATCATTATGCTAAAGAAGCATCAGCCTCTAATACCACTTGTAACAGCCCAGGTCCAGCTATTAAGATATTGTCCATTTTGACCCGAATCTTTTCGGGTCATCTCAACACTTATGAGCCTCAGGGATTTGTTCGTTGTGCTTTAACTCAAATGGCGACTCAATAGTTGAATTTTGAACTTGCCATTATATCGTCTTTATCTTTCTCCTCTCCTTCAGATGAGATTTGCCTAAGGCAACTAGCACAATGAATCCCCCTTTTTGAGTTTAAGTGATAGCACCCCTTGAGCTGCAACAACAACTGTAATCTCACAAGTAGGGTCTGGAAGGGTAAGATGTACGCATACCTTACATCTACCTTTATGGAGCAGAGATGTTATTTTCGATAGACCCTTAGCTCAAAAGAAACATAGTCGATGCAGTAATTCAAGGAAAATAAGACACCAAGATATTACGATACAAAATAAAAAAGTAACACATAGCAATACACACATAAAAGTATGGATCTACGCAAAACCTAAATAATCATATTATACTAAAAGTGAGAAGCTCCTACCTTCAAAGTTGATTACGATTTTGCCCCTAAGTAAATCAAAATGTAATAATATCCTTAAAATATTGATGTACATTTATATCCTCTTAAAATATAATATCCAGTTAGTATCAAAATAGTAATTTTACCTTCTAATAAATGATAAATAATCATATCTTCTATATATTCTAAAATTGAAATTCCTTATTGAAAGTTAAATTATGATAATACCTTCAAAAGGTAATCGACCATTATAAGCTCTTAACATAATTAAAGTTGTACAGGAGTGTACAAACACGCGAATTAATTTCCTTGTAACTGCCACTTAATACAGCCTATTGAATTATTTGGAAGTGCTTTTCATCTTCCTACACCAATTCAATGTTTTGAAGCCTTCAAAAGTTAAAGACCAATGCCTTTACCTAAAAATAAAGTTACCTCCCACAACCTATTAATTTGAAAGAACGTTTCACCTTCTAATTATTCTCGGTGGTTCCACCAATACAGTCATTAATCGTTCAGCCACATTAATGCACAGAAACTTAAGTTAACCTATTAAATAGTAATAATGGCTATAATAACCTGTTAATTGGCAAAAAGATTATCACAAGCTAAGTCATTTCACGTGCTAGATTTAACGTAAGCTGAATTTTTTTTGGCAGTAACGGTGGAACATGTTCATTCATTAATTCGAAAAGAACATATTCTGTCAATTAATTTGTAAACTTAAAAGACTTCATGACATAACTACAGAATTTGAAGGGGTGCATGAAAACTAAAAAGACTTTTAAGAGTTAAAATATGGTATTTGAAGGGGTACACCACTATAACTAGACTGATATCCTCTGGCATATGAAATTCGAAGGGTACATCAACATCACTATATACATACATAATACATTTATACTTCATTCAGTGTAATTTTATTGTTGCAAGTAAATTTAATGAACGATTCCATTTATTGGTGTATCCTTAACAGTGTTGAATCTTCTCTTGTTTGTTTCATTTGAAATGGTAATCTTGTGCTTTTTTTGTAGGTGTATTACAAAGATAAGACAGATGAAGCAGCTGCTTAATCTCGCCATAAGCAAATTTAATGAGGAGACTCCCACATTTTTACACCATCAAAAAAGAGAAAAAGCTAAAATTTCAAATAGAAGTGTTCATTTTTCCAATCTCTTCTTGATTCTTCTTATATGTCTAAAAAAGATATTGACATTTCGTACAAGTGTAACCATGAATGCAGTAAGGTTTTAGGAATTTTGTTTTTAATATTTCTTAAGACTTTTTTTCTTACCGAATTTGTAAGTAAAATACTATAGTTATTGCCAAAAAGAAAAGGAACTGACCGAGAGTCACTATGAGTTGTTAACTTTTTCGTTATTGGTCTTGATTGCTAAAGAACAGTTAGCTTTAGTAAATAAGGGTTCATCTTTGTTAAAATTTGTTTTTAATTGATATATATTTTTAATGGACTTATAAAACAATAATATATATCACCCTCGCCTTTAGATGAAACAATAAAGAAAAGTAGTTGATGTAGTAGGTATATTCATTTTCCTTTGTTGCTTTTTATAAATTTTCTACGAGGAATAAGATTACCATGTTAACAAGTTCGGCCGTAAATATTGGTTATGTTCCCTTCATGGTCATATTCGACTCTATTGAATTATTTTGGCATTTTACCGTCCTTATTGTTTGTTTGTCGCTGCTCTTTATTATCATGTTCAATATTGGGTACCAAAAATCATCAAAGAATGCTGTAGAGCTTAAAGATAAATCTTGTATATATCTACTGGTCGTATATATGAAAAACAAAGTCATCTTAAGAGCAGGTACAATAATTTTTGTTCAGTTCTACTAAAAGCTAATTAATCATAAATAAGTATTCCCTAAAGAGATTAAGAATACAAGAGAGTAATTTCAGCAATTCGAGGCAAATTCGGAAGTTAGAATCTGAAATCAAAGACGAAAATTACAATAAGACATTTGAGGCCTTTTGTGGAACGACGTATTAATTGAATAGGATCAACATTAATCATTTTCATAACTCAAACATAGTCCTTACAAATATTTATGTGATTTATAAAAATTGTATACTCAACATGGGATACACACGCAAAGTGCATGCCCAGAGACTAGTACTACAAAGAAAAGGAGAAGAGGCTAGCCCTCTACCTCTCTCGCACGACAAAATTCAATGACCTACTAACCTTCTATCTTAATATTAGACCTCCAAATCTTCCTATCTAAGGTCATGTCCTCAGTTGAAGTTTTGTCATGTCCTATCTAATTACATCCCCCACTTCTTTCTTCGGCATACCTCTACCTCTTCTAACTTCTGTTATCGCCAATCTCTCACACCTCTTAACTGACCCATCCTCACACCTCCTCTTCACATGCCCGAACCATCTCAGTCTCGCTTATCTTATCTTGCCCTCCAAAGTTGTCACTCCAACCTTGTCTCGTATAACTTAGCACCCCTTGAGCTGTGACAGTTAGAAAAAAAAATGAAAAAAATGAAAATTTAATTATATTTAAAAAAAAGTTTGGAAAAAATGGACAAGTAATACATATGTTGTTGGTTTATGTTAGTTGTCTCCTTCATTACATCACACGTAGGGAGGAGAGAGAAAGAGAATCAGACAGTTAATGGATCAAGAAAGTAAAACAATGTGATTCAATTTGTATCTCTGTGCATATTTTTTTACCATACTAGTTTGATCCATAATTTTCAACCAAAAAAAGACAAATCTTGTTGTCTTTTTTCACTAGTTCCCATTTAAAAAATATTGTTCAATGATGAAATCCATGTTGAAAAAAGATTCATCTTGATCCCAAAAAGAAAGATAAGGGGTTATTATAGTTATTATCATGAAGGCATTGGAAGCAACTGTGAGAAAAACACAATTGGTAGCCAGAAAAAGAGCCCACACAATATTTGGCACATATGGACCAACAACACAAGTTGATGAAGCAGATTTTAATAATAACAACAAAGAAAAAGAATTAATAGAAGATCATCAACAAGAAAATTATGATGAAGGTCCTATGAATGGTGAATTATATCATTCTGAAAAATTTCTTCCCAATGGTGATTATTATACTGGATATTGGGTTGATAATGTACCTCAAGGACAAGGTAAATATTGGTGGACAGATGGATGTATGTATGTAGGTGATTGGCATAAAGGAAAAATGATGGGAAAAGGTATATTTAGTTGGCCTTCTGGTGCTACGTATGAAGGTAATTTCAAGAATGGTTATATGGATGGTGAAGGTACATATACTGCACCAAATGGTGATACATTTAGAGGTTCTTGGTTAATGGATTTGAAACATGGACATGGTGTTAAAGAATATGCAAATGGTGATTGTTATGATGGGGAATGGTGTAGAGGATTACAAGAAAAAAATGGTAAGTATACTTGGACAAATGGGAATTATTATATCGGTGAGTGGCAAAATGGTACAATTTGTGGTAATGGGAAATTGTATTGGACTAATGGGAAAATGTATGAAGGGAATTGGGAAGATGGATTGCCTAAAGGAAAAGGTACATTTCATTGGGCTGATGGGAGTTATTATGTTGGGAATTGGAGTAGAGATCCAAATGAATTGAATGGGACATTTTATCCATCTGAGTCATTATTAGAAAGGGGGAATTTCGAATGGGATCCTCAACAAGTATTCAATGTTGATTTGATGGGATGTACTATTTCACCAAATGATAAAGTTTCAGTATTGCCTTCACAGAAGAAACTCGCGGTGAGGATATCGAAGAAAATGGATAATAACAATGTCGGTAATAGGACGAGGAGGATGTCGATAGACGGTTCAGTAGATAGTGAATTTAGTAGAATGCAGTTATCAGATGGAGTTGGAATAACAACAACAACAACTACTACAAGTATTTCTTGTTCAGATATCGACGCGATGGTTACTTTGCAGGAAGCTGATGGATATAAAGCTGGGAGCCCTATTAGGATTCCTAGGATTGTCAAAAGACAAGGAATCACAATTTCTAAAGGGCATAAGAATTATGAGCTTATGCTCAATTTGCAGTTGGGAATCAGGTAGCTAAATTTTCTTTGTGTAGAGTTCTAGTTTCTTTAAATGGGAGCCCTGAAGCAACGGTATAGGTCGGGGTTCTAGTTGTGGAATCAGTCACTTGATGGTTGCATAAGGGTAGGCTGCCTCCACCCAGCCCTGCGTGAACACGGAATACTTCGTGCACCGGGTTGTCCTTTTTTACATTTCTAGTTTCTTTATACCTTTTAGTACCTTTTGCCTATTTTTGAAAGAATTTTGAGTTCTGTATATATACTGACCAGATAAATACATACAATCAGACCTCTTAATAACAGTCATTCCCAATAACAACATTTCACTATAGCGGCCAAATTTTCTTTAGAACCGACTTTCATATTATGTTATATTATATGTTCTCTATAATAGCATCTCGCTATAGCAACCAAAAAATATCTAGACAAGTGACGCCGTTATAGAGAGGTTTGACTGTATTTTGCACTAGCAGATAACTTTATATAATGAGCATTTATTAGTATATAACCTGGGAAAAATGGTAAATGACCTGCTATAAAAGGCCGAATTATACTGATAGTGTAAATATTCTTTATATAGTTGGTGTATATAACTTATTGAAAACATGTAAGCTTTCTGTCATCTTGCACATTTTCTAGGCTGAGAAGAGTACTTTTTTGTTTGTTTATGGTACCTTGTAATGTGAATAACCATATAGGCATACAGTACAAAAGCTTGGCCCTCCTCCAACACTTGATCTCGAGCCATCGGCTTTTGATCCGAAAGAGAAGTACTGGACAAGATTTCCACCTGAAGGATCCAAGCATACGCCGCGTCATCAGTCTTGTGAGTTCAGATGGAAAGATTATTGCCCAAAAGTTTTTAGGTAATGCCTCACTAGCATTGTTGTCAACTTCTTTTCTTAGTATACTTGAAGGACGAAAATTGAACATCGTATTCGACATGATACTATTGTCCAGGGCTTTGAGGACGTTGTTCAAGGTGGACGCGGCGGAGTATACATTGTCTATTTGTGGCCCCCTTAGGGAGCTAAGCTCTCCTGGAAAAAGTGGAAGCTTCTTTTACTTGACAAATGATGATAGATACATGATCAAGACAATGAAAAAGGCAGAAGTAAAGGTGAGATCTTTAAACCTTTTCCATAATGTATGTGCTTAATTGTAATGAAATATGGTTCAAAGTTGTGGTACTTGGCATCAGTAGCGACGTAACAACCAACAGACTGTTAGCGGTTGAACTCAAAAGGGAGTTTTTCGCGAAACTTGCTTTAGGCAAATCCTACCTCGGAATACGATGGAAAAGTTAGGGGCCATAAAAAGACAAGTTCTAGATTCAACTGTCGATGCCCCTTTTGATTAAAGCCCAAGGAGACAAAGCTGTGAGACCCCAAGGTCTATGTTGCTCAGGCTCTCCAAAACTGTTGTTGCACCCGTGTCGGATCCTCAAAGAGTGCACTACTTTTGGAGGATCCAACAAGCACCCAACAATATTTTTCAAGAGTCCCAGCAACATAGCCCAAGGTTGGGTCAAAGGGGAAAATCCTGAGCCATTACAAGCGAAACTAGAAGAGTTAATGAGTTCGCTATTTATATGTGTCATTTTTTTCCCTCACACACACAGAGTCCAAAAAATTATTATGTATGAGGTATATTTAGAACCTATGTTGCTTAGACTCTGCAAAAATGTTGCCGCACCTATGGCGGATCCTCCAGAAATACAATTCTTTTGGAGGATCTGACACGCACCCAACGTCTAGCTGTATATTTGAGGAGTCCGAGCAACATAGTTTTGAACCCTGCAATGAAGTTATTATTTCTTGATTCTGCAAACTACATGGGTCCTTCTGATTTTTCCTGTCAATGAATGGTCATTAGGTACTTCTAAGGATGCTCAATGCCTATTACAATCATTTTCGTGCTTTCGAGAACACCCTTGTGACTAGGTACTATGGCCTTCATTGCCTGAAGCTAAATGGCCCAGCTCAAAAGAAGGTATATTGACATATAATGCATTGAAATTGAACACTAGTTATGTTATTTAGTAGAGTACTAGCAATTATTCACTTTAAAAACTAGTAATATGTTCAATGGTTTAATTAGGTCCGGTTCGTGATCATTGGGAATCTCTTCTCCACCAATTACACCATTCATAAAAGGTTCGACTTGAAAGGATCAACTTTTGGCAGAATAACAGATAAGCTGGAATCAGAAATTGATACAACAACTACTCTTAAAGACCTTGATCTCAACTTCATATTCAGGTTACAAAAATCATGGTTTGAAGAATTCCGGAGGTAATATTTGTTTCTGCGCGTTAATTCTCCATTATTCAACTTATAGTTTTGATTATGTGTTCAATTAAACCCGCCACTTTTGGCTTATAGTATAATTTCAAATAACTTAAAATCTTGGATTTATTAAGTTGAAATCCTGAATCCGCCGATGTTTCTTTGATTTTGCAGGCAAGTTGATAGGGATTGTGAGCTCTTGGAACAGGAAAGAGTGATGGACTATAGTCTTTTAGTTGGTGTTCATTTTAGGGAAGGAAATGCTACTGGATACCAAACTCCTTCTGGTTGTAAGACGCCTATCGGTTCGTGCTAATCTTATAACACTCGCATTTACATTTGTCAATAAAAAAACAACTACTACTACTACTACTATGCCTCGGTCTCAATTAAGTTGGGGTTGGCTACATTTGTCAATAATAGCAGAAATTATTTTCTAGCATTTAGTAAACCTTCTACACTCTTTTGGACAACACATGTATTTACATGTTAAATGCTAATTAACTTTCTTCATAATCAAGGCTCAAACTATATTGTAAGAAAACAAGAAAGCATAATTCTTTCTAATGTTTGCAGAAAATGGAACCATAGAAGTTGAACCAGTTCATCGGTTTTCTCGATCAGATGTGGATCTATTACTTCTTAATGCTGCGGGGTAAGTTTTTCATCTTCCATGGCTGCGATCTTCTCAAAAAGTAAACTAGACATTTAGTTTCACGTGGTAATCGGATTAGGATTTAAAATTAGCAAAGTAAATCTATTCGAAGTGTTCATTCACAGCTTTTTATGGTGTTCAAATTTGTACTTCTGCATATATCCTACTTCACCTTATTGTGCTAATCCATACTTAAGATTAACTTTACTTATTTTAAGGTTTGATTTCTTAATCTTAATCATACACCACTATAGTAGAGAAGTATTTTTACTCTTTCAAGTCACTTAAAAGTTAGTAACCTAAAATATAAGACAGGTAGTAGCAGGTTAAAACACTATGATAGCTTATAAATTTACACGGCCAATGTGTATAATTTAGATTCGAGATAATTATAACGTCACATTAAGATTTGAATTGCTTTGTTTTTCTACTTTAATGCCTTCATTTCTTCTAAGCTATGCTGCTCCGACTCTCTAAAAACGTTATCGCACCCGTGTCAAATCCTTAAAAATGCGCTAGTTTTGGAGGATTCGACACACACCTAACAGCATTTTTGAAGATTCCGAGCTGCATAGCTTTTAAGCACTTTTCAGTATCAAAGTGCAACTTATTTTATGCTTTGAGTAATGCAGGTTGACTAGCACAAATTTGGGAGTAAACATGCCTGCAAGAGTTGAAAGGACATTCAGGAAAAATGACTTGGACTTTCAGCTAGTTGGAGAACCAACAGGGGAGTTGTATGATGTGACATTGTTTTTTGGAATAATAGACATACTTCAAGACTATGACATTACCAAAAAGCTTGAACATGCTTACAAGTCTATACAATGTGATCCAAATTCTATCTCGGCTGTTGATCCAATGGCATACTCCAGGCGTTTTCGCGATTATATATTCAAAGTTTTCGTAGAGGACAATTAATAAGGAATATCATACTTGTAAGTCTGCATTTAAAAAAAAAAAATTGATGGGAGGACTTCTAACTGCAAGATGGATCTTGTCTTGTATACCAAGGAGAAATGCTTGTGAAGGACTCCACACCAATTTTTGCTGTTGAGGCTTAGAAGAACTTAAGCTTCATGTAATTTTTGTCTTAAGATTTTGAAGCTTTTTGATCATTATAGATATACACTATTTTGATAGCAATTGTATAGAAAAGTTGTAAAAGGAGAGATGCAAATTGACTTTGTCTTGATATTTAAGTTCAATTGTCAATTAACTTAAGTCCCTTAAACCTTCTGGGTTCTTTTATTTCAGTAATTCAGTGTGGTTCATGAACAGATTTCGTTTTTGTTCTTATTTTCTTTTTGGTTTCAAATCGGTGATGTACCCGCATATGATATGGTTTTCAAGCTTCCTAGCCTGGGTTTGTGTGAACCATGAGAACCTGAGCAAAAAGCTCAGTCTTTAGCTACTCGTGGATCTAATTTTAACAGTTTGAACAATAACAATGAAAATGACCCCCTCATTAGTGAAATTATATGAGCA